>JAOWBH010094522.1:0-14353 GCA_028566215.1 Silene coronaria | reverse complement strand
GAACATCACTTGATGAAAGGGTTGATCAAGAGACCGAAACCGGTGAGTTTGCGTACTCGTGTCAAGTTATAATATTTTATTACTATTAAAAAAAATTGAAATACTACCCGACACAAAAATCTAAAATTCACTTAGAAAAATAAATCAAATTATCCGATATATAGAATAAAGACTTATTCCCTTCACATCCGATTCGAATATAACCCAAATCGAATCTCATCTGCTTTGATATTGACCCGATCCGAATCTCATTTGCTCCGATATTGACCGAACTCAAATCTGCACCGACCCGAAATATCTACAATCGATAAAATGCGGTAACTGAATCCAACCTGAATTGAACCGAACTGAAACCGAAATTAAAGGTCAATCAAAATAACTCGTTCGAAAAGAACCCGATCCAAAACTGATCCGATTGACCCGTTTGCCACCTCTAGTTTAGGAAGACGGGTCATGTTTCAAAAGTTGAAAAGAAAGACAAGTTAGGCAACCATGACAAAGTCAAATTGACCTTAACCCACTCTCCATCCTAATCTCTAATTCCCCTGCTCAATCAAAAATAAACCCAGTATACAAACCACCACCTTCACTCCATTGCACAGCTTCATTATCACCCTCCATCAACAGTTCACCAAGAAACCACCACGCACCACTCATCAAGCTACCGTTAACCTCCACCAATTCCAACCACCAGTCGAGCCTACCAGCCATCTCGGTTCTATTGTGCTACTAACACCTGCAATCCATACACGACCAATTAGAGACACAAGCAACAAGAATCGAATCACCATTAACCACCGTGTTCAACCCGGAGCAGCCTCCAAATGGTTGCACGACCAACCACCATCGTGGTTCTTACCAAAAGCGGTTCACCGACAGGCAAGTGCACAAGAATGATGGTTCACCGACAGGGCAGGGCACGAGAATGATGGTGTTTACCGGAGATCCAGTGCTGGCATCCATTGGTGTGGGAACAAGTATATGAAAAAAGAAGGTTATAAGAGAGGGCAGTAGTAGTACAGCGGGAGTGATATTGTTTAATATAAGCCGTGATATTTTTTAGTATAAACAATGATATTGTTACTGGGACTCTGGATTCAAAAAGATAGGTATACTAACATGATCTTTATTCTATACATTGGTGTATTTGAATGTACAAAAAAGAAAAATTATTTTCTTGCCATTTTGATTAAGCTCCACCCTTGGTGTTTTTTCTACTTCAGAGAATCTCAAACACCTGCAAAATAACCGAACAAAAACGTAGCCAAAATAACCCAAGCTCGTCTAGAACACATTTCGCAAATCCAGAAACAATGAGACAATACACACAGCATGAAGGGTACACGCGCCACTAAACATGCAACCATTCATCTAATATTCTATTCACCATTGACACCAGGTTTTCTTATCATTTCAACTTTCCCATCTCATTGAGAAAGCGTACAACTCTCCCCGCTTCTCAGTTATACAGTAGACAATAATCAGCAGAAGCCATGGAAAGCAGCTGTGGAATAAGATTTACTAACAGGGACACATTTTGATCTATGCACAACATTTACATGGAAACCAAAAGCTGTGCGCATTCAACATCAGATTATGTATGTACAAGCGACGCCCTGTAGAGTTGAGCAGTGATAATTTTTTCCAGAGTGCCAGACACCATCGATTTCTGCAGCATTCCGAAACAAAGATTAGTACACAGAAGACAAGCTCACAACATTCGCCCCAGAGCGCTTTGAAGGAAAATGACCATAACATTAGTACCGCATCATATACATTTCACTAAGAAACTGAAATTCGTGTGAATTCTGTCAATAAAAACATTATCCAAACGCCTCGAGGGCTCACACAAAATTTCGTTAAACCAACAATCAGATCTTGCTAAATGTAACCAATTTCGCACAAATATTAGGAAAAGTTTGGTCCTGGTGCTTTTTAGACTGTTGCAAACACTCGCGATTCAATATCGGAATTGTCTTAATACAAAGCCCAAATGAATGTCATCAAACCCAAAGTAGCTAAAACCTGGAATTTATAGTTTACACTTTTAGTTACTCCCAAGAATTTGATTGCAAATGCCCAAACAAAGTCAAATCAAACTCAGAACTAACATTACACAGTCCACATGCAAATTGTTTTAAACTCATCCAAGTCTCCATGTCCACGGAAACATCAGCATGGGAACACTAGACCCTGCATCGCCAAAATAAATGGTACATAATCATTGCCTCATAGGTGAGATTACGGCTTTAGGTTGAGGGCACAGTTATGTGAGTCAAGTGGTTAGGAATGGGTCGGCAAGATCAGGTCGTCGGAGTCTTATGGCCTACAATTTCTAGCGGTCAGAGAGGTGCTGCCGGTGGTGGATTTGGTCTGGTTGGTGGGGTGGCAATGTTGTAAATTAGGCGGCTAGGTAGTTGGGAGAGAGGCACGTAGGAAAAGGTATTGAAGAGCATGAAGTGACCCTAAAAGAAATTAATATAGATCAAGTGAAATGGAGGGACTAGGCGACTAGGAAGTGCTATGTTTTCCTTGTAATTTTCTTCATCAACTGTATGTATCTCACTTGATCTCTTAACAACTCTACCTCACAAGTTTGTTTGTTGAAAGCATTCCTTTTGTATTAATAGACCCTTCAGCCTGGTCTTCATTTCACAACCATATTTTCATTTTTCTCCGCTATCACTGATTTCCTACCTCACATTTTCTGTTTCATATTAGCCAACACCAAATCATTTTGGGACTAAGACATTGTTTTCATTTGAGGACTATGTAAATATTCGAAATTTTACTAATATTTTGCTTTCTCATCTATTCAGTCTATTCTATTAGTTTCAGGCAAAATGGAGTGAGCAAAATTGTTAGTTTCAGTTACCAGGAGGTGAGTGCAGCTCATGCCTAAACTGCCAATGGACCAAAATAGCTATTTGAAATGGGATGGAGGAACTGAAAAATAATCCAGATAGTAATGAAACAAAAAGACGCTAAAGTTCTAACCAACATAAACCCCACCAGCATGACAATTGAGAGCATTGGCAATTGGCAAAGACAAGCTTACATGTTGAACTGCATGACGCCACCACAGGTGAAAAGATACAATTAACGGACAAGTATCGAGTTCGAGATAGATGATGACATGGCTGTTTATCCATCCTCTTCTTCGCCAGTAACTATTTTGGTTGGGAAAACCTCCACAGTAGCAAACACAACTGCAATCTGAAACACAACTGTTACTAAATCACGTCACTCATAATATTCAATTATTTCAATATTTAAACAAAAAGAGGAAGAATGTAACACTTACGAATGCCTTAAATAATAAAAAAATTCAAACTACTGCATACCTTTTCAAATGACTAACCAAGGAACAATGTACCAATCCTCGTTTGCCGAAGAACTTTAGAACTGCGATCTATACCATGGGAAGCCACCTAAAATGTAAAACGTTAAGATAATACCACAGCAAAACACCACTAAAATAGATAGTCCATAGACACTCAATACTTACTCACCTTCAAAATGTTACTATTGTTTGTTGGGCTGTTGCCCAAAATTGATTGTCAGTTTGTCACTTTAGAAATCCAGGACTAAAATCACTATCTAACTAACACTTTAACGATTGTCAATGCACATTCAGTAGCTGTGCTTGCAATATTCTTAATTGACATTAAATTAGAAGCGGAGAGAGAGTGAATCAGAGGAAATCACACCATCAAAAGAAAGTAGCAGTAAAAAAGAAAAAACTGAAGTCTGCCTTGGGTATTTACCATGTAAGTCAAAGCTGCATAACGCTCCTCGTTAAGGAACAGTGGCTTGCCCCTCTGCATATCAATATCCTGCAATAGAAAAATCAAATTAGTGGTGCCAATGAGCTGTGGCCAAAATACGTAAAGAGCTCAGCTCGAGTCCAGCTAAAATAATTGACCCCATCATAAGTAGAGTTATATATGCACATTACAAACACTAGAAGTGAATGAAAATACAATTGCAACAACGCGGAGAACCCGTTCTGGATGACCCACGATAAAAATCACACTAATAATTGCATCGAATTACTATTGATTACCAACAAGGAGATGAGCACCCAAATTAGCAAGCCATTTTTGCTTTATCCCAACATAACCCAGGTAAAAAAAACAGGGAGGGGGGAATATATTCTAAAACTTAAAATTAATAAACAAATTTTCCCTGAAACTAAAATAAAAAGAAAAATCGCACATACATATTTGGAAGCAAAAGTGCTAAACCAATTTGTGAGCTAGACAAAGACTTAGGGCCCGAGCTCAGCAAGACACCAACTTAAGAAAAACAACATTCGAGATCGATTCGGCTCCTTAACACCCCTACATCCAGTATAAAGAGCTAGATACAACAAATCCTCAATCATTACCGTGTAAACTAAGTTTATCCAACTAAACATATCGTAAGAAATTCCAAACAGCGAAGCAAACTTCTTCCAATTTTACTGATATTCAGTCCAAGAAATAATATCAAGAAAACATTTATGTCTGAAATGCAGAAAAAACATGGGGAAAAAAAAAACAAGACAGCTAATGTTTCTGGTTGTTCAGCACTATCGCAAGGAGTACAACATTACCTCTTCACCAAAAGCATCAAGATAAAGTGAGGGCCAAGGAGCCTGGCGCGCATTTCGCTGAAGCAAGATTGTGGTTTTCTATTGAAGGAACGAAAAAGAGCTCATTATGTTAATGTTTAGGCTATTATGGAGCAAATACATAATTAAGAGAAGGCAAACAAAAGATAAAGCAGCAGCCACTGCAATTGGCAAAGCCATACCCGTACTAATAGGAATACCCCAGTCCCAGCACCACAAGCTAATGAATGAGCCTGACATCCACTGTCCCTATTTACAAAAACAATAGTAAAAAGGGGAAACAAATATCAAAACAGCAGTTCACAGACGACAGAAACAGCTATAGTTGGCAATTTGGCATGATACTGGGTGCAAAGAAAATGGGAAACCAATACTGACCTGCAGCAAGGCTTCCAGGCAGGAGAACATAATCTACCACACAAAAGGCATAGGGCAGGCTCACCTTGAACAGCTTTGCAGTCAGGACATTGAGCTTTAATGTACCTAAAGTTATATAAACACAGCATGTCAACAAATTTAGAGATCCACCATTGGTGGATATGGGGGGTTGGATGTATAGAACCATATTCCCTAATCAACACAGATAGCCTGTTCTCGGAGATCCTAAGATGGAAAAAGAGTTTGCATTAACCGAATATTATACAATATGAATTCACACACTTAGTGAGCGATTTTAGCCTTCATATATGAAATCCAAAGAAATACAAAATGGAGCACCAGAAAGAAAAGGATCTGAGGTTCAATGGTCCAGGGTTCAGCCAGCTTAGACAAATCTGGGCCGGAAAGGCATCCTTGTGTGTGGGGGTCACTAGAATTCACGCCCAGAATGATAAAGCACACAAACTCCTTAAGTTATATCCTCCGTTAATGTTAAATGTGTTTAACCAAATATCAATATGTCTTTTAATTTTATAATCAAGCATTAAAAGAGTTCAGTGATTGGTTTTTAAGGAGAGAAAAATAAGGGAGCCATTTAACTTTTTCACTGAGACTTTATTTCTTCCTCGAAATTCTTGGAATGAATGCCATATAGTATCAAAAAGAAAAGCAAACCAGAGGTACGCGGAAAAAGGGGGTAAAATGCTTAAGAAGGAGACCTACCTTTGTACAAGATCCTGGTAGACTAAAGGAAGATTCATCAAGCGAAAAGGGGTAGATGGCGTGGAATACAGGACAGTCTGAACAGTTGAATCCTCAAAACCATTGGTAAAGTGATGGAACCACTTCAACACCATAGAACGTAGATTCTTATCTTTAAGAACAATATCCAAGGGAGGAATGCTGAACATGTTTTGCAGCTCACATATTTCATCCATACCTCCACCACCTTCCTGGCCATTTGAAGCATTTAATGATTTACCAATGTCCTCGCGCACTGAGGAAAATGGTGAAGCCCCCGGGGAATATAGAAGTTTCCATAACAAGGAGCACCTTCGCAAATATGGCAAGCTTAAATTATTGATCACATACTTCACAGAGTACGAAGGGTCCACATAATTGGAAAAGAAAAACTGCTTCGTGATTGCAAATTCTCCAGCCAAATTGGCAATATCAGAAATAAGACAATCATGAGAACCAAAGTCATTTACATCACACTGTGAGTATGAACAATAAGTAATAATTGCCTGCACAGAAGTCATAAACATTTAGATACAGGAGGGTATCAATCGAGAAGTGCATATGCTACAATAAGAACAGCAGAGCAATCATCACCTGAGAAACAGCAACACCATAAAAAAGATGGATAAGAGATAACAAGGATTCTTTACACGACAAGAATGGAAACGGAAGGCAAAACAGAATCCACATCAATGTCGAGAAAGGGTCACGGGTAAGAACAGGATCGGAGGCTTGGACCCAAAATTGCATGTCCGGAAACATATCAGAATTTGAATGCTTTAACACAGACCAAATTTTGCCTGCCAAAGTACGAAAAATTAGATCAAACAATTATCCTTTCGAGAAGTCGGCTTTAGCAAGGGTTGCAGAGAAAACTGAAAACATGATTGCGAGAATGCTAAAGTTACATTTCAGAGATCAGGGTTCATGCAAAACTAAATCACATATGATGCATTTTATATGCCATTAGATACCTGGAGCATAAACCCCCAGTCCCATCTAAACTAGGTACATTAATGAAACATGCATCTTTTTATATATCACAATCAAGATTCATCCAGATTATTCACCACTGCCTGGTATAGCCTGGATTCCTATGCTTTCATTTGTTTGAATGGGGAGTGATTAACTTGTCAAATTCTGATCAAAATTTAAGACTCAGTCACTTCGAGCTATTTGGAGCGATCGTCCACAACCTAACTTGCACGAGATTCAACAATCAAAGCTACTGGTAGTTCCGAGGGGGCGGAGGGACAGGATGGTAGAAGAGCCAGGAGAGGCCAGGGTGGTATCTCATAGACCTAACATGGATCACATCCCTCACGACATGAGCATTTAAAGGTAAGTAAGGTTAAGGCAATAAAGCCCTTTTGGACCACCTTTTAACTTTCTTTGGCGGTGTGCCAATAAGTGAAAGCTCCTGCAAAGGCAACTAAGCGAGACACACTGAAGTGTACTTTTCTCCGACAAGGCGCGCGGAAAGGCTTTACATAAGACCACAAAGCGAGAGAGAGCCCAAACATCTGAATAAAGAGATAGGGCTACCGGAGGTAACTTGACTCGCTTTCCTAAGCTATAAGCTCGAGCCAGCCTTTGCGTCATCTCCCTCTGTCTAGAAATGACGGGCAAAAAGATTTTACTATTTTTTTTTCTTCTGAGAGAATTCAAAGTAGGAATTAAGATAGTAAGTGTAAATGGGAATTCCCGTTGTAGGCCAGAGAGGCCAGCTCCGAGAAACTAAAAGCTAATCCCAAAGATTAAGTGAATGAGTCAGTCATTTAAAGAAAGTTCCCGTGGAAAGCGAAAGAGGCTGTTGATGGATGAGGAATCACAGAGTGAAACTTCCTCAAAACCTTTAGGAAAAAAAAAAAAACTTAAATCTAAGTAGCATGTGATTACTTCAATAAAGACAGAAATTCTGTAGCCATTTGATCAAGTACTTCAAAAATGTAAATCATATGTAACAATGGAGACTTCCTGCTGATCCTGCATCACCTTGAGCAAAAAGAATATGAACAGGAACTTGCAGTACACAATTATAACTAAAGATTTTTCATAAAATGGAACCATGAAAACACTGAAAGAAGGAAAAAACGAGAGGTGGGGGTCAATTAATGCAACAAAACTATGTACCTTCTTGACCTGAAGCTCCTCCAAGTCCTTTACCGTAACTAATCCCTAAGCAAATGGAAGCAGCAAAATGTTGGAGGCCTCTAAATCTTAAAAACAGATCGGGCAAGTTCTTGCTTCTAGCACTTTTAATTGTTCTTAGCAGCAATGGAAGTATAAATCCACCAGATGACCTAAACTCATTATACAATGAATGGATGCCGCTTCGAGCGGTTAAGCAACTCTTTCCACAGCGAGCTGCTATTTCCGTTGACACAAGTGAATACTTGAGAGTGTCCCACAAAAGGGCTGAAGGGCTAACTCTCGCTGATCCAGTTACAACATCTTGTTTTCCTGGAAAATACATTTGTCCAAGTAGTTGAAATACTGGTACAAGATTAGGTAGTATCCTTTGACTTCTCTGCACAGGTAACGCTTTCAGCGTTTCACCTTTAGAAACAACAGAAGCTACACTTTGCAGCATTGACAAAGCATATGATAGACGGAATGAGCCACGTTCCTCCACTGTATCAATCAAAGAGCGAGAGGGAGAAATGATAGAATCTAAAGGCTGCTCCCAGAGCTTACACGAATCTTCCAAAAGAGCCGGCAGCGTAGAATTTGCAAGGCGGCGACATACTGGACAGAGAAACTCACCCTGTAAAACCGATAGTTTTAAGTACACATGAAACTCTCCTCATTTGAAAACAAAAAAAAAAAAAGACGTGAACTTGACCTGGTCAGGATCAACAATGTCTCCACCTTCGAAAACCATTCTTCTGATATATCTGCACAATAAATCATGTTCAAATAGCAGTATATACAAGGGGGAGCCAAAAAAAAAATGAAATGACCACACAAGATATACCAATAGAATTGCTGATATTGTAAATTATAAGTAAGCTCATAAGGTGAAGAAAATAAGCAAGGAAAAAACAAACATGTACATAATTTGTCATCAATTGGCAAGACACACGCAGTACATGTTAGGAGCATCATGATTCCAGTGAAAACAACTAAATAGTAGATGGGCTACACTGCTTTTCATATTACATACAATTTCTAATGTTCGATTGAAGATACACTTTTTACATGACAGGGTAAACTGATTCACACTATACATACACTAATTCATATTCTGTAAATCTGAAAATTTAATTTGCAATAATTAATAAAACAAATTATAAGTATCTCTTATATAGACTAAAATGCTTAACAGATACATTAATAACATTATTAGGTACGATAATAAGATTATAAGGTACACTAACAGTCTAACATGTATAGAAGGTACATAAATTTGACCACAGAGCACAGCATCAAGTCAACAACTCCATTGCCACCTCATCACCACCTCAAATGCCGCCCTAGTACTACCACCTCCATCACAACCGCCTGATTATAAAATGAAAGTCACTTTCTGACTAGTAATTTCCCAATAAGGACAATTGTGTTATTATCTTTGGAGAAACTTTTTTAGTTTTTCTAGATCTGTAAATTACATTTCTATTCTTTATGGAAAAATACAGAGAAAAATCATGCGAAAAGAGAGGGATGTCAACAGGTATTAGGGAATAAGCTTTGTCAGAATTGGGTTCGGCGGTAGATTCGCAAGGGCAAGGGTGGCTCGTTCACACAACGAATGAGTGTATGGTGCATAATGTGTTTCGAAAGCCCGCTAGCAACGTTGGGCGAGGGCAGCAGGGGTCTGGGCGACCGAAATGAGGCGGCTGACAAGCCGTTCATGTGATGCGAGTGGCAGCGGTGAGAAGAATAGAGGAAAAAGAGGATGAGAGAGAACGCCGGCAAGGGTCGGGCAAACTAGGTGTCCAGCGTTGAATGGTAGTCGGATCAGTTAGCCGGTGTGGGACGATGACCGCCAGTGGTCGCTGATGGAGGTTATGGTGGGTGGAAGTTAGGACGAGAGAGACGATGGGAGGATGTTGCTGTAGGTGTGGCATAATTGTGTTTCAGTCTTAGCCCTTCATTAGATTGTGTTAGTCTTGATTTTAGAATCTTAGTGTGGCCTCATCACAATTGGTTGAGCTACAAATGCCCCAATTAGTATCTTAAAATACAGATGAAATGGCCTTTAAATACCTCCACAAATCCATTGTGTTGTGGACGTGGCCATATTACTATATTAACATAGGTTACGATGCATGATGATGTCAGTACAAAATATAGATACCGAAGGTAAAAAGAAGTATACGCATTGTACTGTTTCTAAACTACCCTCTTAGTTAGAAAAGACTTGCATTACATTAGCAGTGAACGTAATTGACTTTTCACCCCACCCTATAGAAAGGCAGAGCATTTAGTTGCACAGGAAGCTAAGTACACCTAACATCCTATGCCCCCTTAACATTGCAGTACATAAGAACCTCAGCAGAGTAGGATGAAGATGAGCAGAGGTATGGTCTAGGTAGCACGAAAACGGATACGGACACGGACACGGACACGTGACACTGCATCCCTTGAAATTTAGGACACGGAACACGTTATTTATATTTAATAAATTATACATTTTGTAGTTATAAACGTACGATTTTATTTTTATAAAATATTTGATTTTAAATTAGTGAAGGTAAAATTTGACAAACTACAACTCATTCTCACTTCCCACCCAAACCCATCTTCTAATCAATCTTTTTTGACACCTCATTCCTCGTCTAAAGAACATCATTCACCCTTCTACTCATTTTCCCACTAAGCTCCACCATAATATTAACACACCCACACTATTCACACCTTAAATTCAAATTGATTCCGGTTGAATGTGTGTCCAAAATGAGTACAAATACCATGGACAGATCTCTGAGACGGCTCCAAATACCATGGACACGTATCGAACTAAATGAAGAAAGTTAGACGCATCTTTATAGGTGTCCAACACGTTTTGACGCGTGTCCCACGGGTACGCTGGTTAAGAGGAGTGTTCGTGCTATCTAGGGAGTGGTAAGGTCGGGAAACAAAAAACTAGCAACTTAATATTTATTAAGCTTCCATCAATATTGACATGTGGCAGTGCGGCATCCATAATCCTCTGTATGAGTGTCCTGATAGAGCTAAACTGTATTAGAGTAAACTCGTTTTTTTGCGTATGTAGGTTTAAAGAAAGAAAGAATTAGCTCTTATCAGGACATAAACCTTGCAGCAAAATTTGGGTCACGGAAATAAAAGTAAAGGAACTTCATGTTACAGAGCATAACTCACCTATCTTTCAATGATGACAGATAACGATCAAGACATCCCTGGTGAACAGCATGGCCACAAGAAGAAATGTGGATCCCATCACAGTCTGATGGGCCATATCCATCATAAGAGAAGAACTTCCCAGAAGACTCCACTCTGCGGGAATTGTTATTATCTGAAGGATTTGAGCCTTTTGTGAGAGCGGCTATATACTTTCCAAGCAAGAGAGTGTCTTCATCACTTGACGTCACTCCGTCCTTTGCAGAACAGAAACCTCTACCATCTGTCCTATGATCGCTATCATGAACAGAACTGCTTAGCTCCTTGTGAACTGACAAAAACATATCTTTCTCCAATGTCTCAAGGGAGTAAACATTCTTGTCCCTCTTGTCACTCAACTTTCCAGGGACATTGAGATTTCTCACCTCTGGAAACTGGAGCTTAATGTAATCTATAAAAGCATCAACTTCTGCAGAATGGGCCTGACGGGCAAACTCATTGACTGCGCCTTCAATTATCTGGAATAACTCGGAAGATGACGATGCCTCAACAGGGATCTTATTACTAGACTTACCCAAAGGATTTGCCATTGCTCTTCGTGAACTCTCCGACCAATCAGACTCCCAGTCTCTGTCCCATGAAGGAGGACCATTGTTGACAAAGTTGACAAGCCTAGATTTCTTTTGTTTTGAAAAATGATAAAAAGAATAATTAGCTTATACTAAAGGCTAGAACAACATCAAATGAACATTTGGCTCACCTTTGTAGTCTAAAACAAACTTCCTATGCAGCAGTACTTTTCAGAATATGCTTTAAAGATTTATAACTTGGCATAGGCCTAAGGAAAAACTAGATAACATACCTGAAGCAGAATAAGGAAAGATACAGCATTACTAGAATTTGGATCATGACAGAGACAGCAGACATGTGTTTCGCATGTCTCTTCTACATCTTCAGAGACATGCTCCTCTTTACCAACAAGAGAATCATCAGACACAGTGCTCTCTGAGGACTTCAAGGTCGCTAAAAATTTCGATTGCTCAGCTTTCATTTTCGCCTGTAAAAATCAAAAAAGAAAAAAAAGGATATTAAAATTCCAACCCAAATCTACTTGAATGGTGAGGCCAGCTAAAGAGAGCAAAAAAGTAACAACAGATGAAACTTCAGAGAGAAAACAAAGGATGCTCATGAATTCCTGATGAAGTGGGGAGTATTATTTAAGAACTGCTCAAGCATGAACATTTGGACTGATCGCTAAAAAAGAACTCGGCAAGTTGTAAACGTTCGTCTGATTATGACATTATGTGGCTTATGTTTTAAAAAGCCTTCACAATGGGCGTTTTAGCTAAATGCACATAAATTAGGAGATCATTGGGGGTTAATACTAAAACTCAAGCATATTTTTTGCGTAAGACAATGAATAAAACTTATCAATTCATATTTTTTTTCCCAAGTTTCCCTACAATTTCCCATCTCTCTCTAGTACTTCCAATACCTCTTGTATATTTGGAACGTCCCTAACTAATTTGTTCTCGTGTAAAATCAAACTGTAACTCAAGCATATAAGAGATGTACCTCATTTACATTTAAAATGTACAAAAACTGGATCTCAGGGTTCTCACCCAGGAGGCGTTCTTAAATAAGGGACTAGTGAGGAAAGAACCAAAAAAAACAACACACTTACTAAAATGGCAGCTTGTCTTTCTCTAGCTTTCATTTTCCGCTTCTCCATATCTGACACTGAGCTCAAGTTAAGTTTTTCAGCTGCTTGGCAACTAACAACTTCCGGGGCAAACTGTTGCAATTTCATCAGGCACTTGGAGTCTACCTCAGCGAACTTCTTCAGAAGTTTTTCCACGAGAGAAGAGAGGCTAAAGTTCCCAGTTTCCACTAGGTTGTCAGCAGAACCTTTCTTGTGCATCCTCATCAATAAAACCAACAGCGATAACAGACTCTGTCGACTAAATTCATTCAGCATTTCAATTTCCTCAGTTGCAACATCCACCATCGGTGAAATAAAATCACCTTCTTGAGTAGATAGATCAGATTCCTTTTCCAAAGTACAGATATCTAATGCTAGCGACAGCAAGTGCAAAGCCGTTATAAGTACCCCATCAGGAGCACGTGACTCGGTTGATCTATCCGTAAAAACGGCAAAGAAAATAACAGCCCTAATGACATGTAGAACAGTTTCACAGGTGGCTATTCTAGCTATTCCAATGAGTGGTGGATAGATGTTGGTCCACCTGGGCAATTGAGTGCTCAAAGCCGAAATACCACAAAAACGTGAGTATCTTTCTTCGGCAATCTGTAACTCCCTAAGATTCGAACACGGATGATACAAATCCAGGTGTTTCCAGTATGGCAATCGTAAGGAGTACTTTCCCTGAATTAGCAACAATGCGAGAGTAAACATTTAATATCGTACATAACTAAATAGAAGAAAGGAAACATAAGAAACAACCAATGAATAATAACCAAACCTGATTCAATCCTGAAGGATTAGAATATTCAGCGATTCTGTCCAAGACCTCTTGCAGTATATCCAGTTTCGACAAATCCTTAGGCAGAGACTTCACCAATTGGCTATGTGTAGCATCACCAGTAGCAAGCTTGCATATCAGCTCTCTTTGCAGATTTTCAAATTTCGTTAGTCCACAAAATCGTCTCTCTTGGACTATTTGTATAATCAGAGTGAGCAATTCCTGAATCAAAACAGGTTCATACCTGCAAATAAACGAATCATACAGCTTAAAAACAGAAATCACCCTACTAAAATTCACACACTAAAAGGAAACTAAAAAACAGAAATCTTCCTTCTAGCTTCTAGCTTCTAGCTTCTCATTCTAAGAGACTCGTACATTTGACTTAACACGATCTTCTATAAAACGCTTTGACAATGTATTTTCTTTATGAGTAACGTAGTATATTTCTCGGTTGAAAATAAAACTTTGTGGATGTAATTACGTTAATATCATGCTGTGGTGTTTATATTTTACTTATGGTCTTTATAAGAAAGATACAAAAAGAACCCCAAATGTTTATAATACTAAAGTCCAGAAATTAACCGTTGAATGCAAAAGACAATTGCTGAAAATGCTGAAAAGAAGGCTGCAACAAAAATGTGAACTTCGTATATAGAGATGGGAAGTTATTCTGAGATAGTGTGTATCTTTTGGATGTATTTGGGATGTGTGAAATTGGAAACTTTTTTTTTTACGGATATGCATAATGAGTTAAAGAAATCCGGGCTTTGATTTTAAAACCTATAAGTTTACCTTGTCTTTTGTATTATGTTTCACTCCCCATTTGTTT
>JAOWBH010094411.1:0-14356 GCA_028566215.1 Silene coronaria | reverse complement strand
CACTTATACTATTTAACAAATGATATGAATTGAAATAATGAGAAAATACTATTTTACGGTAAAATATGAACATTTAATGATAAAAAATTGGGTTTTTTTTTGTCAAAGTGACCTAATATTTACGATTTTCAAAAATACTACTTAAATTTTTAAATCTTGTGCGGAACTACCTCATATTTTTTAAATTTTGTTGACCATTACCAAATTGAAATTAATGAGCAATTGTCGAAATTTTTGTTTAACTAAATTCCGACAAATATATCAAAATATCAATCGAATTAGTCCGAAGTAGCCACAATCTCGGCCAAACTAGTCATAATTGAAGTAAATGAGTTAGTAGTTAATCAAAACAATTGGCAGTGGTTAAGTATGATAAGAAGTGTATGTACAATGCCAAAGAAAATGTTCTCAACTGAGAATTTTGTCGTCTAATTTGCTCATTAATTTCTACTTGGTAGTGACCGACAAAAGTTAAAAAAAATATTAGGTGGTTTCTTACAAAATTAAAATTTTACTCTAAGAAATTTCCACCAGCTTATTGTTAAAAAGTGAACATCTTATGTTAAAAAGTGAACATCTTATTATAACTTTTTCTCATTAAATAATCACTTGTTGTTGCTCCATATAAAATAATGACATTTTGATCGCCTTAAATTAAGACCGTCTAAAATGAGAATTTGTAATAGATTTATAACTGATAACTATGTTATCGTCTTCATTTTTGTGCCAAAAGTCCTTACTTTTTATCCCAATTTTGATGCATTTCTACATGAAACACTCTTTTTATAGGCAAGTTTGCATTTTTGAACCTTTCTCTTACATTTGCTAGATATTTGTAGTGTTCCGCGCATTTCTAGGTGATTTGGGACGTCGAGGGAAGACCGAGATCGATTGGAGGAAAAATTGTGAAGTATTGAAGCCTTTTTGAAGCCCCTTGGGTGTATCCACTTCAGGCTAGGTGCATCTCAAGCTCGTAGGATGTAAAAATTTACTCTTGCGGGTGCATCTCCAAAAGTTGGGCGCAAATAGACCTCGTCCGGCGGAACTAGCACACGGCCGATGCATAAATACGCTGGAGCATACCGTCAGTTGGGCTTAATTCAATTTTTTACTCTTGTAATTGTGTTTTAGGTCAATCCCAATTGTACGTTGGGCTTTTGTATAAATGACTAAACCCTATATAATATAGCACACACATTATTTAAAAGGAGATAAAAGGTTTATGCAAGGAGTAGAAAGGATTAGATCTCATCTATCGTTCTTCAACATCTCAAGTTATTTATCAATCTAGGATTATTTTCTTCATCTTCCTTTTTGTATATTTCTACTCTTATCTTTTATTTCTAGTTTTGCTTTACCCATTCCATTTCCTTAGATTATTGTCGTCTTATTTTTAAATATTTACATTTCTTGTGGTTAAAGTTATTACCACTTTTAAGCTTGATCTCACTCTTGTTAAAGTTTAGTTAGATAATTATTATCATCCTTGTCACTAATTGCATGAGTAGTTGTAGAAATCAATTTTATAACATGTTAAATGCTAATTAAATATCAATTTTTACCACTTGTTTTAGTTTAATCAACATGATTAGTGAGTAATCTTTTTACTAGGACTTTATTATTCCCGACATGAGTATTCTACTCAATTAAGACCCATTTAATTAGGCATATAGGTGGTAGAAAGGGTGAATTAAAGGACTTGACTTGTGATTTTGATTTGTTGGAGGTCTTGTTGATTCTTGACCCTTGACCATTGGCGAGAGCCGATTAGGCTGGGAATCGTGTAATCTAGCTATCTAATCGTTAACCTAGGTTGAGAACCTTGGGAGAATACCTTCAATTTAGGGTTTGAAATCGACACTCGAGAGAGGGAGAAGGATGACTCGGAATTATGATACGGACTCGATGACCTAAATCTATTCTTAGCTACCTTTGAACACACAATTTATCACCATACACATTAACGACAAAAAGTTAAGCTGATGATGAAATAACCCATGCAATTGCATAAGAAAGAAGGTCAACTTGAATGGCAAGTAGTTCACGCCAAAAGGAGTAAAAGCGGTACGCTTTGAAAATTCATCCTTCAAACTATTGTTCTAAATGATCACAGGCAACCCAATCAATCCCCACCAAAAGAGAAGTTGAGCGAAAGGAGACGGCTACAATAATTTTGTGCCAACGAGAATCAAGAGGACTTAATCCACTTAATGTTCCATGTGTTACGTATAGTATGTACACGACTTTAAGAGGATGTATAACATTTATATTAATCATTTTTAATACTTTTAATACGAAAATCAAACGAGAGAAGACGTATACATACTATACGTGTAACACATGGAACATTAAGTGGATTAAAATACAAATGGATTATTATTTTTATTTTGCTTATAATTAAACCTCTCAAAATTAATATATAAAAGGAAAAAAAAATGCACGTAAGGGTGGAGTATAGTGATTAAAACTTGGGTGAATCCCGGGAGACCCGGGTTCAAGCCTCCTCAAGAGCAAATCTTGTGAAACATTCTTGGCCTGAGTCCATGCCTTACAGATTTCGAGCCTGTCACCCGGGTTTACCTAGTGCGCAACTGTGCACCAAAGGTCACCCGGGTTTACCTGGTGCGCAACTGCGTACCAAAGGTAGCGGCTGCGCGTTCCCTCGTTACCCAGAAAAAAGGGAAAAAAATACATCACTCCAAGTGTTAATTAGTTTAGTTAATAAAATTATATATTGAAATAATAATGAGCGTTAATTAAATTTTGTTAGCATTAAATTTGTCCTAAGAATCGTCTTTAAAAAAAAAGGCTAAAACATCCTTACACATTATATATTTAATCGATCATTTTAGAATTCGTACAAGGCACGGACAACATACTAGTTACAAAACAAATATGGCTTCAAATTTGCCCCGATATGATTATCTCAGCCACCCTACTCCAATATTCTTGTCTCAAGTCTAAATTACAGTAGATAAAGGATTAGATATTCCACCAATTTTCCTTAAAACCTCCCAAAATAGAAACGGGATAATAAAAATAGAATAGTCGGAGTAATTAACAATTGCAGTTAAGGTATTGGTCGTGCATTCATGCCTTAACTTCTGAGTTTAGGTGCTCCGTGTCCATTTCTGTACGTGCAAACTTGCTTTAGAAGCCTGCAAAACATAAACCAATACTCAATCACAGTTAGCTAAGAATTAAGGATGTCAGTTTTGGCTAAATATACGAGTATTTTTGAAGAAATTTTGATTTCCTACCTCTTTATCCCAATCGCACCTGTATGTGATAATTGCCAATATAAGGGTTTGAACCGCGGTTCCCCCAAAAATCATGCCAATCCAAATCCCCTGTATCCATACAAAAAATTAACGAAAATGTATATTTCAACATTTACATGATTTATGGTGCGGAATAAGGTTTACCACAACTCCAAGATCGAATTGCCAACCCATCAAGATTCCGAGAGGGACGCCCAACAGATAGTAGCAACCTATATTTATGTACGCCACTACACTTTGCCACCCTGATCCAACCGCGACACCAGATAGAACAGGTTGAATGCTGTTAAGAAGAATGGTGAAGGCTAGGAGGACCGACAGCTGGTTAACCGCATCAATAACTGGCTGATTGTTGGAGAAAATGAATGTATAGTGGTCGTGTAGAATCAGAACTAGTAACCAAAAGAAGAGTCCGATAACTGCTGACGTGCCCACCGCTACCATGGTTGCAAACTTGGCTCCTTTACCATTTCTTGCTCCCAACTCATTGGCTACCCTTACTCTATTCATCAGTATAATAGCATGTCAATGTAACATCCTAAATTGATTAGTGTGTTAAATACTTGATGATAATTGCAATAATATCGACCGATGTACGGGTCATTCTGGTTCGGGTACAGTCTCTACATTGCAGAGGTATATGTACCTAAAATTTGGTCATGTTCTGTTATTATTATGTTTTTAGTCAATTCAGTTTTCTTACGATTTCAGTCCGATTAACTTTTTAGGATAAATGGCCAGGTTACCCCTGATGTAAATGAAACGCAATGCTATAACAATTTATAAAGTACCGAGTGCATTATACACTTACCCTACACCAGCGAAGAATGCTACAGGGATCATCTCCTCCAATCCGTTGATACTCATACTACAAAACAGCAAAAAACGATGTGCTATAAGCAACACTTATACGTTTGAATATAAGGCAAACAAAGCAAAATATTCCTTGGCTAAATATTACCAAATAGATATAGCATCTAATGCAATCTCTGCATTCTTCAGGTTTCCTGCCATCAGTATCAGTATTTTGTAGTACCAACTCTCCAAGCTGTATGCTCATAATCACCGCAAAATTAATAGAATGTCATTACATACTCTCCGAGGTGAAGCAAATGTTTGAATATAACGAACTGGAGTTAATTTAGGAAAATGAAGTTATACATTCAGTATCAAACAAATTAAACGACCACTTAATAATCGAGACTATGGTGGAAGGGAAGCGTACCAAAGCATGACACCGGAAGCAGTAGAGAGCTTGACAAACTCCCAAAGTCCAGTAAACGCTTCCATGGAAAAACCGTTCCAAGTAAGAGGACAACCTCCCCAAACAGTGTATCCGAATAGCCCAAACACCACGAACCACCAAGCAATGTTTTGAGTAATGGCTACCCCAACAATTCCACACTTGAGCACTGAAATAAACAACCAAGACGCGAATATATGAAGCATTAACACCACCACGGATACCCATGCCACCACCCCGGCCTTGAGCTGGCACTGTAAAAACCTTTGAAGCGGGAATTGAAACGCAAAGCTGAAGTGCAACGGTAATAACCATGAAGACACCACCCCGGCTAACTCTGCCACATCATCAGGTTGACCGAACAGTTTTAACAAAGGGGTGGCGAATATGTACAATGGTGATGAAAGTATGGAACATGCAAATAGTACAATCCATGACCGTTGCATATACACTCCCAACATTTGGTACTTCTTTGCTCCGTATGCTTGCCCGCATAGCGTCTCTAGCGCACTTGCCATCCCTAGCTGACCAAAACAACCCATATATTTGTGATTCTGGGGTCCCAACATCAACAAACAATTAAGAATATATACCCTTTTTCGTCCAATAATAATCTTGAATTCTTATTTTGGTCTAGAGGGAGCCACAAGTCCACAAGGACGAATATGTTGCTAATGGGATTTGAACCCAGGTCATGAGTATCACCCACCATCCAATAATATGGATAACAAGGCAGTCGATGTTTAGGACTAAATATTCATCCAAACTTTTAAAATTCGTTAACATATAAAGAAACTTACGTTTAGTGAAGACAAAGTACACAATTAATTTCATGTAATATGAATGCATAACCAAGAATTCATGGAGCCCATATTCAGAGATAGAGGAACAATTTAGTACGGCAAACGACTAACATAGAAACAATTGGTATCCCTTGTGATGGGCTACCAATTTTGACGAACAAGAAATATGACCATTTTATGATAAAAAATAATCATCCGCAAATTCTTATTTATCGGATAATGATTACTACATTTAATAGTTAAAAATGGTCACACGCTTGTGACATGTCACAAATGAGACTTTGTGCTTAGAAAAAACATGAAAAGTTTCTTTGCTTAATGTAACTTGTACAATAATACCATAAGACCGAAGTCGAAGCCGATGATGACATTGCAGCCAATGGATACGGCAGCAAGTTCAAGGTCACCAAGGTGGCCAGCAAAGGCCTGTGAAGTAACCAACATACTGTAAGTAGCAACACGACTGACGATAGACGGTCCGACAATATGCCATAGTTTCTTGGATTCTATCCACACTCTCTTTACAATACCTTCATTAAACTCCTCATATTCTAATGATTGCTTTAGTTCAGGAATTGTATCTGAATCATCATAGTATTTTAACAATGGAATCCTTTGGTCATCTAGCTTTTGAGACATCGGGAGTACTTTCCTAGTTTCTTCGATTATTTCGCACTCGTAAAAATTTAAGAAAAAAGGGTTGGAAAAAAGAGAAATGTGTAATTGGACCAAAAAGGTTACTTATACTCTTATAGTACTACATATGGAGTAAATATATATTTTGCATGATGTAATTAAACGTGTAGTTGAGTCTCAGTAAGAATTTGTGAGGAGGAAATAATGAAAATGTAAACTATTAATTCGGACGGAGAGGGTGTGGGAGTACATTTATAATAATCCAATTCAATTCTCCATTCACTCGTTTCATCTGTAACAATTCTCATTTAACCTCAATTTTCACGCATTAACACCACATAGTCTTTTGTTTTATGAAAATCGTCTAAACTACCATTAATCAATCACAAACAGGTTTTAATTGGATGGAATGGCGGGCTAATAGGTAAATGGGTGAATTAATAGAGAGACGTAGTAGGGGCGGTCGTTAGAAAAGGTGGACTAATAGTGCACGTTAATAAGGTAAGTTTGTGTTGGGCAATTGTTTGTCACTGTCTTCGGTCATAGATGTGAACGTTTCTCGTTTTGGTTTAGTTATTATAACGCCCTACAAAATTGAGATGTGGTGGACTAGAGTACTAATAAGTAATAACGTCCTAATTACTACCGAACTTGGAGTGCAAGTTTGATCTTGGCCAAATAGACTTATAAGTCGTAGACAGATAAATTTCCTACACTTTAACACATGTCATTATTTTTTATAAGGAAAAAGTAATGTTAGAGCGCCGCCGGATGGTCACTCGATGATGCTCAATTTCATACACCATGTATCAAAAGATGACATTTCCCTACATGGCCTCGAAGATAAATAATTTAAAATGAATGTCAAATTTATAAATAGTTGACTTTGACTGAAAAATCATATACCACACCCGTGCAAATGTACAATTGTATGTGTACGTGGTTAAGAGTTTTCTCGTCTTTAGTGGTGTGCTCAAGGCTCACGTCCACAACTTGGAGTTACTTTTCCTATTATCGACAACTCAAATTCTCATTTGTGACGGTCGATATCCATCACACGCTTGTGATGGGTCAAGTAAAACCCACATAACTTAATAAGACAAATCATTTGTATTTCTCTATGCACTTTAATTGTTGTTTAATCTACCCATGTGAGCAATACTTAACCCGTCACAAGGGAGACTTATTCTATCGACAATAAAATGGATTCAATGGAACTTACGTAACATTATGAAAAGAACCCTCATTTTTATGGTGTGGACTAGAGTTGTTTATGGTCGTCTCGTCCAAAGATCACGACCCATCATGCCTGCAAAATAAGCGGGTAAGGACAATATTTTAGAAATTTACAAAGATCCGCCCCATTAACCTATCTCAAATCCGCTAACCCGCTTATTCGTGAACCAAGAATTTAACATGTGTCTGGCACATGTACGGCCCTTCACAAATCACATGGCAAATATGCATTTTGTAGTTGATGTTCTTCTCTAAAACGATTAGTAAACTAGGAGGTTGGAACATCTCTCTAGGTCCAGTCCAATATGACTCACTAAATCGGCTCTCATTGATGCAGTTCATGGGCTCTTACCGTATGACCCGTGACACCGAGCCCATAACCATGTTGGGGAATTAGAGACGCAACGAAAAGTCGGGAACAACCAATCGTCCAGTCAACCGTAGAACTTAACGCAGGCCGTTATTTGATGGGAGAAGAATCAAACGAATAAAGTCAAAGTACCACTATATTGACCAAACGGTCCAAACCGTAAAAATATGGATTCTGGTATTCGAATTTGACTATGCAGCAACGTTAAAACTAATTTTTATTAAACGAGTGCGATTGAAACAAATTATCGAAAATGAGGCCACGTAGTTTAAAGAATGTCGTATGGCCATCCAACGACTCGAGAGCCTGCGATCTACTTGTATCACCATAGGACAACTTTATATTTGTCCCATAATTTACATATTTTTTAGTCCTAACTAGTGTGAAATCCCGTATAAATATACGATATAAGAATTAGCAAGTAGACGAATCAAAATGAGAAATAAATCCTTTTTATTAGTAGAAATAACTCATATACATAAGAATATAATAAAATCCTTTAAAGAAAGAATACTAATAACGCGTCAGTACCATAAACTCTATAATCTAGAATCTCCACAAAATAATACCAATAAATCGAATTAAATACTGAAAATAACACCTCAATAAATAAATATAAAATCTACACCAACAACGCCGCAACGAACCCACCGAAAAGAACGGCGCCACCGAATGCAGTTGTTACAGCGGAATTAGGTGAAGTATCCGCTGCGGGTCCCGCAGATGGACCCATTGGAGCCGGGGTGGGTGCGGTGACAGGAGCAGGGGTGGGTGCAGTGACTGGAGCGGGTGTGGGTGCGGTGACTGGAGCAGGGGTGGGTGCGGTGACTGGAGCAGGGGTTGGTGCGGTAACTGGAGCCGGGGTGGGGGCGGTGACTGGAGCGGGTGTAACAGGTGCGGGTGCGGGAGATGGGGTTTTGGTGACCGGGGTAGCGGTTGGGGTTGGTGACGGAGCTTGAGCGATACACGTGGCGGCCATAATTGCCATCATTAACATAAATACTTGAGTTTTTGTGAATGTCATTTTGATTGGGGGAATGGAAGTAATTGTGGTGTCGGGTTTGTGTGAATTATTGGTTTCTCTCGTACTCGGTTGATTGAATTTGGTGTCGTAAGAGTTTGTGTGTGTTCTGGAGTTGAGGAGAGTTTGAGAGTTTTTTGTGAGGTAGTATGGAAAGGAGGCGTTTGTTTATATAGCAAAAGAAAATGAGAGATTATATGAATAAATATGATTTATTTATTATTTATGTGAATATATTTAAGTGATTACTTAAGTTAATTAGAAATTTAGACAAATAGGGTGTGACTTTTAGCGTGGCAAATGGCATTGACGGTGGAATGAGTTGGAGTTTGGTTGTATTTTTTGTGTATTTTGGAAATTTATTAATGAGTTGTGAATCCAACTTCCATATATGATTTTTTTTTTTTCATTCTTTTTTTTTTTATAGTAATTCTATTAGGATACCGTCCATACAGAATACTACTCCCTCCATTCAACTCCACACTACACCTCTCTTTTTTCACATTTGTCAACGCATCTTTTGCATCAGAAATATCTTTAGTTACGTATTTAGATTTTTTAATGTGTATTGAGTAGAAAATTAGAGTTGAATACTTACTTGTAAATAGTGTGTAAAATAGAAATGTATCATGTAGAGTTGAATGGAGGGGGTAATATTATAAAAACAAATTAATTTTATCGTTGTTTTTTAAATCTCGTTACTTTTTTGTTCTAATATTTCTTTACAATTTTACTTGGTTTGGTGTTTTGATCTATTTTCTTAACGTTTTTGTTTTAGATATACGTAAGTTATTAGCCTAGTAAAATTAACTCGACCCAACATTCGAAGTGAGGATCTGAGCTTAATAATAACTTGAATTGACTGGATCGAAAATTTTAAACAACCTGAAAATAACAAAATAGATAACGATCTAAATCACGAAATAGCTCAAACCAATCAACCTGTTTGAGTACAGAGTTTTCTCGTGTACAAATTCTAATCCGAACTATTAATATTTCATTTTAACTTAATAATTATATTAGCCACTTAAATTTAAAATCATTGGATGTACTTGATAGTTATCTCAATTTTACCATCTTTATATTATAGAATATACAAGTCTATTGTAAGTTAGTTGTAACTCTTTTTCTTGCCCTAGGAGTTTAAAATCCAACAAGTTTATAGACACAATTGTGTTTAGCTAAGAAAGCACTAGAAAACAATGGTTTAACACGTTTAACCTCTTTTTGGAGAAGGACATCTTACCCTCAAAACGTACAAGTGCCAGCAATAATATGACGTATTTTTACATAGTTGCATGGGTCACATAATAATAATTGATTAATCTATGATACTAGAACTACATAACTTAACCGCGTTTAAATTTGCGTAGGAACTTTCGTCACTATTCACTGCAGAAAACAAAAAAAAGGAATATTCAAGAAAAAGGCAAAAAGTAGTTCACTTGTTGCTTTATCGACGCTTTGAAGAATCATACACGCATACTAAGAAGTTGAAGCATCGATGCCATTTCTTTTTACACAGATTCTTACCTGTGACGGGAGTTATCCGTCTCTTGTAAGAGACGGATATCGTTTTTCCTCACAAAAATTCCATTTAGGGTGAGTGGAGAAGCACATGGGGGTCCCTCCTTGTCCCTCATTTGTCCCCTCTACCCATTTTCTCTCACAAACTACCCGTAACAAGATCCGACCCGTCACAAGCAAGACTAATTGATATAAAAAAAGAACATTTGAAATAAATTCATTTCATTTTCCAATGTTTATCGGCTTTGACTCTTTGAGGCCACATCACTGCCCAAATGTGATAAAGATTAAAATACTCGTAGAAAGTTTGATAAGGAAAACATCACGGAAATTAAAATGAGAAATGATTTATTTTTTATTATTTTGCAATCCGATATTTATTGTTAAAACTTTTTCGTTGTAGTTAGTCGATCTCTTTAACCCAAATCTAAAAGAGTACTTATTAATAGAAAAATCGATTTTCGTATATTGATATATATACTTTGAATTACATAGTGCGTGTTCTACTTTCCATTTAAATTCCTTTAATATGTGATCTAAACGAGTATAGATTAGAAAAACCGATCCTTGATATTAATATACTCTGTATCACATAGTGCTGAATTGGACATGTCAACTCTCAAACACTTTGTAAGCCAACATATGACATAACAACACACAACCAACATAGGTAAGGCAACATTACTTAGGATTATTCTCCTGATTACTGTATACTTTTACACTGAAAGAAAGAGGTCACTAAACTAATACTAGTAGTTTAATAACGACCTAACTAGTTCAAAAATGTAAAGATGCTTCCATAGTGACGAACAGTGGACTTTCCGTTTATTATTATTGTCTACATTATTATTATGAGACAACAAAAGTGGCACATACCATATAGCTAGCTACTTGTATGGTGTATGAGTATGATTGATACGCTATTGCAATTACTAAATCATAATTCATACAGTAGATGCTCAACTTTCAAAGGTTTGAGAAAGTCAAGTATATATTCCTGTCACTCCACTTACTATCGTGATGGGCTAACATCAAGGTGAGGGAACCGTATCGTATTCTCCCATAATTCTCAGTGGAAAAAATATCAATTATTTGATTATAGGAGAGTTGTATTTTATGTGATTCCTCCTATATTTATTTTTTACAATTTCTTATAACAGATAATCTCAAAATATGCTTATGGTAAAACTTTTGGTGTATTATTATACGTATTAGACCTGGTCAAAGTTGCGGGTCAGCCTGGCCCGACCTGCCCACCGGGTCCAATTATGTACGGCCCGCCTAACCCGGCATGTCCTCCTCCTCGGGCCGCTTTCGGGTCCTCCAAAACAAACCCGGCCTGTCCTCCTCCTCCTCCTCTGGCCTGTCTCGGGTTCTCCAAACCAAGCCCGCCAAAGGCCCGCCCTAAAACCCGCTTCAAGGGTCACCTTCTACCTAGCCCGACCCAACTCCCCCCGCCCACAATCTTGGGCCAGTTCCAAGTCTCTCAAGCCAAGCTCGGTCCGCCCCCTAACCCGCCCCGAACTAGGCCGACCCGCAAATTGGACCAGGCCTAATACATACGGAGTACTACTTAGTATGTTATATACTCTGTATCACATTATTTTACTATTATAGTTTATTGAGAACTTTTTACTCATTTATTCTTGTCTCGTTTTAAGTCATTTTCAAATATTTATGCACATTCTTTATACATAGAAGTAAACCTGGCAAAACAGGTCATCGAGTCGGGTTCGGGTCGGGCCAATTGGGCCGGGTCATTACGGGTTTGTCACATTTTCGGGTTAGTTCGGATCGAGACGGGTCTGTTTCGGGCTTGTTGGTCGGGTGTCTTTCGGGTCAAACGGGTCGGGTAATTTTCGGGTCAATGATTAAGAGAGCAAAAGTCATTTGAAGTCTTTCTAGGTCAATTAAAGTTATGTTTTGTCGGGTCATTTTCGGGTTGGACGGCTTCAGATCGAGTCATTTCGGGTGTCTGGTCTGTAACGGGTTAAGAAAGCTCGGGTTATTTCGGGTCAGGTCGAGTCATTTCGGGTTTCGGGTCACATTCGGGTGTTGTCGTTCGGGTCAATTTTGAGTCTCGGATCAGCCTTTTCGGATCGGGTCAATCGGGTCGAGTTGATTTTGCTAGGTCTACATAGAAATAAATAGCAAGATCATTAATTGAGAGACTATCTCTCCCAATACTGTGTTTTAGAATAATATTATTATTTTTTCTGAACAACTCACAATGATAGTATTATACTTTTTTTATCCCATTTGTTTTCTATTGAATAAACTACTCGGTAATTAGAATAAAAAGGATACATAAACAATTGAGGCTGTGGCAGAATAAATAAAAGTCAATGGCTTTTCTTGAAAATGGATGGACTTGATTTTGGTTGTAGTTCGGATTATATTAATAAACTTCGAGAGTATAATTTACAGCTTAGCTTGATCAACTTGAAGGATGGAAGAATAGTACCTAGACATTGACAAAGCTAGAATTTCACGTTTGAGGGATAAGAAATTTTAATTTAGCGGAGATGGACTACTAATATACTTGGTAAGAGCATCTGCAAAGGCAACTGGCTACCTGTAGAAAAAAATCGAAAAATTCAACTAAAAGACCCTAGGTGTGCCACTGGCTAGCTGTAGAACGATAAAATTATTAAATTGTGTTTGGATAAGTATATGTCCATAGCTAAATACGAAAGGTCGGAGGATTTACTCCCACAAATGATGCGAGGATAAAGTGTTAAAAGGAAGGAATGTTAATTGTGAATTGTATAAAATCGACGAATATCGACAATGCATGATGCATGGGTGCATGCATGCATGTTCATTGGTTTTAATTTTTGATCATGCTATGTCTAATTGTCTATCAAAGATTCCAAATCTCCTCTACCCTTAAAATTGAGCTTTTGTTCTTTGCCCACTACCGAGTTGCATTTTTAATCAACAAGTCACAGGTTTACGACGGGTTAAATACTATTTGTGTGCGTAGATAAGACAAAACAGATTACTAACGGAGATGTCCGTCACAAATGAAAATTTGTGATTTTTAATATGAGTGTTTTGCACATTATTACTCCCAATTTATCTTTTTTTTTATGCATTGGTGTTAATTTTTCGTTAGTGTTGAACTGTTGAAGGAACTCATATTAATTAAGTTAGAATGAGACTATTAATTTCACAATTTGATAACAATGATTTAGAAAAAAAAAAAGTAATTTACTATTTAATGTCAAATGTAAGGTGATGTTCATGTCAAGTGGTGTCGCTGAATTAAGGCATGTATATCTTCTTTAGGTCTCCTGAGAAACGGACTCTTAATAAATTTTAATGCGAGAACATTGTACAATATCAACTAAAAATGGTACCACACGTAATAAACCAGGTATAAATCACAATCAACATTAAAAAGGATACGAAAAACACATATAGAGGTACGAAAGAGTGGTCTCTCAATAACTTAATGAGAGACCGTATCTCTTAAGTTTTTGTAATCTTCTATTCTTCTTACTATTACTTTATATATTTGAAATATAATTCAATTTTTAATATCAATTTCGTTAAACTCGTTTCAATTCCGTTAAAACTTGTTTCAGTTTAATTAAATTTCTGATTCACTTAATCTACAAACACACTTTCCGACATTTTTATCCAAAAAAAAAAAAAATAAACCACAATATTTTCCAAAGAGGATAAAACATGAAAAGGGAAAAGATGGCCTACTCGAAGGTTTGACTTAAGAATAACAAACAAATTTAAAGAGTCGAAAAACGCTGACAAAACCTGGACAATTGCATTTTGCATTTTGCATTGGACCGTTAAACTGACAACATTTTTGGGGTTAAAAACACAAAAAGCATGGCCCACCCACTTGACAATATTCACGGATTCAGGTCATTTAAGTTTGGAGCTTTGGATCCAAAGTATACAAAACAAAGAGTAGACTTTTTAAGCAAATCCAAATTAAGTCAGAAGTGTTTTTACGATAAAGACATACACTCTCCAGTCTCCTTTGCTCTTATTATGCTCCGAAAACGACTTGGACTGACCCGTTTTTACATGTTCAAACACATGTGTCCACCTTCAATTTTTAATAATATTTGTCCTTTTATATTTATGAACATTGTTTCTACTTGTACGTTTTCGGCTTTAACAGTTTCAGAAAGTCTTACTTGCGACGGGTCGCGGGTTGCGACGGATATCTTGTGAGAGGAAATGGGTTGAGGGGACAAAGGAGGGTCCCCC
>JAOWBH010094300.1:0-14359 GCA_028566215.1 Silene coronaria | reverse complement strand
TCCACGTGTGTATTGTATGATAAGTTTTAGGAAGATGTGTAAGATGCTTGTAGTAGACTCCACTAGCTTGTACTATAAATAAGGATGTTTGGTGCTTGTCATAACCAAGCTAAGTCTAAGTGTCATATCTCTCTAAAAAACATCTCTTGTAAAATATATCCTCTTATAACATAATCTTTCCTTTATCTATAAGCTTGTCCCTTATTTATCCTAAAGCCTTAAACATACATTGATCCTGTAAAAACTCCTTCGTGGTTGTACTCACTATGTGTCCGTAATTCGTGTATAATCTAAAAAGAATCTATTAGAAACCAAAGAAAAAGAATTTTCTTGTAAAAACTAGGTCTAATACCATGATTTCACTTCGGCTCATCCTCATATAGCTATCTTCATACCGCTTTTGAGGGGATCCTTCCTATGATTAACTTAAAACCAGCAAATGTTTATTCATGTAAGATTGTAAGTATAACACATGACAAAAGCAATACTAAACATAGTTTAAAATGGCTTGTGCTATGACTAAACTCGTAACCATCCAACCCGCTATGAGCCAGACTAAACTAGCCCATGCCGGAAATTACCCGACCTGTCACTTGGTTAGAGCCCTTTCTTCAATCCTTACAGGCAAACCACCCTTCATTTTCGCAGTCAAATACGGTACATACACAGGTTCGATCCCTTCATCAATCACAGGAACAACTCTAAACCTGGCTAAAACACCAGCAACCACTCTCTTCATTTGTAAAAACGCCATTTCCCTCCCTAGACATATACGAGGTCCGGCCTGGAAAACCGGATACGAATAAGGATCACGAGGCACAAATTTCAACTTCTCTTCATCGCCCTCTACTTCCAGCCACCTCTCAGGCCGATACTCAGCCCAATCTGGACCCCATATGCTTTCCAGCCTCCCCATGGCATAAGGGTTATAAGTCACCCATGTACCCTTCTTTACAGCCGTGCCCCCTGGTAACACGTCGTCACTGGCGGCTTCCTTAGAGTCAGCCGCGACTGGCGGGTACAACCTCATGGCCTCACATAGAGCAGCATGAGTATAAGTCATGTCTTTAACTTCTTGATAAATAGAGGAATTCTCTGTTTTATTGCTCTGGTTTTTGCCTATTTCTTTTACGATTTCTTCCTGTGACTGTTTATTTTTGTTAAGGAGCCAGAAAAACCACGTCAAAGCCGATGATGTGGTATCACGGCCTGCCAGCATGAAACTAATGACGATATCAGCGACGAACTTCTCGTCTACGTGGCCGGATATTAGAAACCTAGACAGTAAGTCCTCTGCTTCTAATGAAGAAGTTCCCTCAGGATTCTTCAGCATTTGCTGTTTTTTCTGTCGTATGAGGGTATTGGCGAATTCCCGGGTCTCAGTAACTGCTAATTTCAGCTTTTTTTCAGTACCAATGTTAAGAAACCTTTGAATTTTCCAAAAAATTGGAAAAAATGACCTAAATCTCATGCTACTGATCATCACAGCATCCTCAAAAGCCACAGCAAATTTCGACTGTGGCAAAGAGGGTGACAAGTATTCCGGGTCATACCCAAATGAGATTTTGCAAATGTTATCAAATGCAAACCTCTGGAGTATGTCCTGAAGATCAAGGACCGTCTGATTCTTCGCAGCAGTGGATAGGATCGGAATCAACCGATCAGAAAGCTCAGAATCAACGACATTCTCAACAAATTTCCGCAAAGATTTGGTGTTAAATTCATGGCTAGCCACTTGCCTTTGGAATTTCCACTTCGCACCATCAACATTGAAAATACCATCTCCTAAGAGATCTTCAAGAATGGCCTTTTGCATAGGTCCTTTTTCATAGATCGTAAAACGGGTCTTTAGAATATGCTCCACAACAGCTGGGTCACCCGTGGAAATGCTCCGGCGTCCAAAGGGACGATGGACAGTGAAGGTGGCAGAAGGAGACGCGACAATAAGACTCACTAGCCATTGGAACCTGTCATGTTTATGTTGGTAAAAGGCGATGATATGACCAATTAAAGGGTAAGATTTCGGGAAAATTTTATCAGAAAATTCATAAGTTTTTTCTTTTCTTGAGAAGATGATTTTGTTGATGAACAGCAAGAGGATCAATGAGAAAATACAGAAGAGAAAAGAAGGCAACAATACCCCAAGCTCAAACATGCTTACGTATTTTCGAAAGAACTGTTCGTTTCGAGAAATCCGTGGGTACTAATCTAAGAAGATTAACAGGTATTAATAGTTGATCAAGTAATTAGACACTTGGTCAAGTAATTAGAGAGATGTTAACACCTCATTCATGACGTTTAAACTTTATAGTATTATGTGAACACTTCACCTGTGTCTCTTCGTCTTTTTGCACACGTCTGATTAAATTAACTAAATTAAGGTATATGTCTCCCATTTCAAACATGGCATCAACATATTGACTTTGAATATTATTAAGTGATTGTGTGATGGAGGTTACAAAAATTGTTGCGCCGAAAGGAAGGGCCGTCGCTCAACCAACAAAAGTTACTCTAGGGATAACAGGCTAGTGTTTGTTTTAGTGTGTGTGTGTAGCAGCGGACAGGAGACAGGACAGACGATGCAATTCTCGACACAGCAATCTTTATGGGTGGAAAATGGAAATGTCTGTATGTAATGATAAAATATTGAAACAGACCTCGGATTAGGTGCTTAAATTTACACAGCGATCATCACAACTGTGTTTCCCAACGTAAACTTTACACAGGGATCATCAACATGTAAAATTGATGCTGAGAATACACAGAGAGTGAACAGATCATACAAAATGTGCAGGAGTGGTAGTTTTAACAAATTTCAAAACAGCAGTTTCGGGTGAGTAAACTAAAATCTGAAAAATGTCATTTTTCCATGACAACCAACTTAAGAGGTTCAAAAACATGAACTAGGTATATACAGGTAAGAATAGCTAAAATGATTAATCTTGTTAAGATTCATTCAGCCTTGAGAATTACAACAAATCATAACAAAATATAAATTTACACAGCCAACATAGATTGTTGATGCAAGGGGCGTGATGGCTGGTCAAATCTAATCTCGGGAGACAATTACAAATATCACAAAACTCACTGAGATATAACTGCTCTAAGGATTTTAACATGAAATGTAGTGTGCTTCAAGGAAAGCAAGCCAACGGAAAAATGCTTTCAGGAAGGTCAGTAACATACTAGCATTCGTATTTGTACCGAGCTGATGCCCAAAGAGAAGACATCCTTATGATACCTTAAGAATCTCAGCTTCTCTTTAAACGGTGAAGTGGCCTTTCTTTTTCAGGAGTCTCTAAGTTTCCACCTTGTGCCTGCTTCTGAAACAAAACAAAGGTCCGTGAACAAACATTTCTTAACATAAATTGTTCATAGATATAATAAACTAGACCATCGTGTCATACTTGTAAATGTAGTATCGACACAAATACTGTCATCAGATCCCCAAGGACCAGGATTCGGAAAAGCTTAAATACTGAACAGGTCTCACAAACAAGTACATTACCGTTCACTTAGGGACCAACCAGAGATCATCTCTGATCTCCCTATGCACCGAATGACAGAACCCAATTTCTTAAATTTTTTATTCCGTATTCTATGGCTTGCAGGAATATAGTACTGACCCAATCAATAAGATTTGAGACCTTTGAAATAAACAAAGATTAAAGATCATCTATGCATCCATAAAACACAATTATATAACACCTATAGTCCTATACCACAACATGGATTTTTTAAAATCATGGCTAGTTAGGATAGATAAACCCCAAAGTTGATGAATTCTTGGTAAATGTTTCTGAACTGAATAGTAAGGTGCAATATAGTAATCACAAGCTAAAATGAACTGAGAGATGATTATAATTAGGGCAGCGGAATAATAAACATGTGATATGCAAAGTGCAAACGGAAGATCAAATAAATGAAGCAAATAGATCTAAAGAGGGCACACCTTTGCAAGCTTTCAAAATTGTAAGACTTCTAAAGGATGAGAAAAGGGATGATATAATGTGATCTATGACTTCTCAAATTCGACTGTTTCCGTATAAGAACTCTCGACATCTTCAAGATCCATCCCATCTATATCTGGATCCTCCGGAAAATCTTCTGGATATTTTATTCTGAAGTAATCAAGCTCCGCCTGCAAGTCTTGTATTTCTTTCTCCTTTTCAGCTATCATGTCATTAGCCTTTTCCAATTCATCGACATCATACTCTGCTTGTTCTTCCATCATCCGCAAATACTGAAGTGCCTCCATGTGAAGAGCAGCCTTCTCCTCTTGCAACTTGGTTATCATAGCCATTGCTTGATTAGCGGCAATGGCTGCTGCACTTCTCTCTGCTTCCAGCTCTTTGTACAACTCACTAATACGTTTCTTGCCATGTTCATTTTCTTGCCTCAACCTATCAACGAGGTTTTCTTCTTCATTTTCACCAACACTTCCTTCTCGAGATTCAATACTAGGCAATTTTGACAATATCCGAGATTCAGTGGAATCATAGGACTCAATCTTTAGGTTATCAACACGCCCATTAACCACTGAGTTTTTATCGAATGATGAATTTTGGTTAGTAATTGCTGTATTTGAGGCACTCGGCTCCTCAGAGAATCCAGTCACATTGCAATCTCTTATTTTATGCGCCAAGAGAGGACCAGAAGCTTTTACTTCCTTGCCACTACTGAAAGCAAGGTCTTTCAGATCCCTATCGAAAACATTTTTCCTTGTCAGATCGGTCTGTACTTCCGTCACAGTTGTGGTGCCATTCAGATCAATAGACTCCCACTTACTTACGGCAGATGCATGTTCAATATCACCTTTTCCTTTGGAATCTAACCCTGATATTAGTAATGCAAGAAAATAACAATCAGAATATTAAAGCTAAAAGCCTAAAAGGTGAAGAAAGGAAAAATAGTAAAGCGCCACATGGTGATATCAAACTTAGTACCGCCCTCTCACATTCATTTTGAAAGTTTCTCCTATTTAGGGCTTACATTGAAAATGGGAGAGGATGGTACTCAGTATTAGAACCACTCTGACACCCGATAAATTTCTGAAAGAAATTCCCAGGAGGGTAGGATAACCCAAATGAGAAAAAAGAGAAAGGCAACACCAACTTACAATTCTCTTTTGATTGGTTAACCGCAAATTGAACATTAACAGACAAAGAAGCAGCTTTGCGACTGTAGTCTGCTGAACTAGAACCACTGAGCTTCTTTGACAATGAGCTTCTGTCAACCTCATTTGTTGAAATGACGGCAGAAATATCTGGCACAACGGATGTAAGAGGAATATCATCTAAAGAGGTAAACTCAGGTAACTCAGGGCTGTTTCTCTTGTGGATTTGTTGCCAGTTTATATCTGTCAAACTGTGTCTCCCATTACGACCAGGGGCAAAAAATGTGGGGGTGGTAGTTTCACCCTTTTCATGCTCAACACCTGGACCCGTAAGAATAGTTGTAGTATGAGTGGACTTGAGGATTTGTTGAGCTTGAGGAAAATAGTCATTCTGCGAACTCTGTTGAAACAACTTTTCACCATTATTACTGCTTTGGGGATCTCTAGGGGCAGTAATGATGTCATCATCATCGGATAATGGAAAATCGGAATCTGAGTCTGATGTGATCTTCACCTCGGTATACCCCATCCGAGACAATACGTCATAATCCATATTCCCTAGGACAAAAGGAGTAGTTGACACCGAAAACCTATTCTTTCTCTTTCTCAACCCCTCTTGACGGTTTAAACATCTATGTCGAGGTGAGTTAGGCAAAGGAATGTCAGGTTTAGAAATGGAGGGTGATGGTTTTGAGAGAACAAGCTTCTGAACGAAGGGTCTCGTTCCCCATGGCTTTGAACAGCATGAGCATGACCTTGTCATTACAGAACCGGGAATAGATTCCATACCCATAAACGGTTTTTGAAGACAATCCGGACCCATTTTGCCCACCAAGAGTTTATATGTTTCTTCATTAGTCTCTGTATGTGTAAATGGCAAGAGACATTCCTCACACATCCCATGGATATCAGCAAGCTTATGGTGGTTGTGGCACATAACCAAAGATGATATCTCTGCTTTGTGGTCACTACAAAGTAGATTTTTATAGAAATCGGGCTTTTCATTGCCAAATACATGATCGAGCCTCGAACAGAATAGACAAGGTAATGGAAGCTCGCAGTACTGAGCAAATTTTGTAAGAAAATATGAAAATGCTGCATCAAGCAACAAGAGAAACAGTAATAACCACTCACAAACAGCTGATATCAACACGCATCCCAAGCCGTGTACGTTGCTTTCGACTCTAATGGGAGAAGTCCATTTCAGAGCCATATATTAAACTCACCTATACAAGTAACTAACAGCCTATAAAGAAGCGAAAAATCCAGTCGGGCAAATCAAACATCGATCCAGCTTATCGAAACAAAGTAAACCCTGATTCTTCCACATCAAAAGTGACAATCCCATCACAAACTCAAACCCTATATTCACAAAAAGATTCCAGCTTTCATCATCCCAATGCCAAATCACTATAATAGTAACATGCAAAACCAACCAATTAATCATAACATACACGATTCATATGATCCCAGCTCATTCAGAACAAACACAGAAACAAGGAACCCAAATCTTGAATAAAGAAACAAAATTCAACATAGACAATACCCAATTCCACAATGCTGCATTCAAATAAAACGAACAACAACAATATTACCCCAGTGGCCCAATGGTTTCCGCAAATTATAATCACGATATAAAAACTACCCACAATGTCAATTATAATTAATTTAAAGACCCTCAAATGGTACACAAATCCATATAGATAATGTAACTTTATTACCCAAAAAGAATTAAAATGGAATTAAAGATATTGAAATAAGAAAATAATGGAAGGAAAAAAAAAAAAGAATACCTGGGTGTGGAGCTTGAAGATTGATCAGAAATGAGCGAAAAATAAGGGAGGAAGAAAGAAAGGTGGGAATTAAGTTAAGAAGATTAAAAGAGAAGAAATCCAAAGGCAAGGTTAAGGGTGTGTGTGTGTGTCTGTGTGTCTGTGTCTGTGTCTGTCTGTCTTGACAAAGACATCCTTTTCAGCTTTGTATTTTCGACTGACCGTTAAACCTCAACCAACGACATTTTTTGTCGCCTTAAAAGTGTATTTACCCCCCAACCCAAAAATTTGTAAAATGTTGTCCGTTGTTGACTTGTTTCCGTTACTTATGAGAATGTATGATCGATATCCGATCTAAAGTGCTACTAGTTCGGATCGGATATTCATAATAGAGATCCTGAAGTTAGATATCTAATATCCAAACTAAATGTTTCGGATATCCAAAATAATTGGATCGAATGCGGATATCCATACTTTTGAATTTACTTTAAAATTAAGTTTGAAACACGATTATATTCATCGTCTTACATGATATTTTCTTTAGTATTCTTACTCCAATATTCTAGACATAAAATTTAAGTATCACTTACATATTTCTCTAATATTTTAAATATTAATTAAGTTGTTGTGAGAAATAAAATTGTATTTTCTCGAAATTATAATAGAAAACTATAGTTTCGTATCGGATCGGATATCTAAATGTTTTACTTTTAATATCCATATCCAAACCAAAACTAAAGATTTCGGATCGGATATCCAAACCAAACTTAACTTTCGGATCGGTTTGGATAATCGGATTTTTTGCTCAACCCTGATAAGGGAGAAAGGGAGAAATAGGAACATACATCGAATGTACTACCTCAGACTTTTTTGTTTTGAGTATATGTGTATTTTTTTCGAGCTTATTACCTCATACTTTATTTGTTTTTGAGCATATGTGTATTTTTTTTTTTGCGCTTCTTACCTTGTTTATGAGCATATGTGCATTTTTTTCTGAGTTCATTAAAGTTTATAAGTTATATTTTAATTTTTTTTTCCGTCAAAACTCAAATTTCACTAAGCTTATATGTAATATTTCTGAGTTTTATTGTAATTGTTTTGAGCTTAATGTTGAATGTGAATAAACTCAAAAACTTTATAATAAAACTCATAATTTTTAAAAAAAAAAACTCAAAAATTTTGCTATAATGCTCAAAACTATAGAATTGGTGGTAATACATCAGATGTATAATCCACTTACTGAACAACTTATTATTCATCAATGAATAGTTGAACTTTGTGGAGCAGGTTTGAGTTTGGTGGGTTTTTGGGCGGGTCGTTTATCATCCCCTTTCCACCTAGCTTGGGCTTTTCCCCTTAAAAGTAGGGATGACATGCTATTCTTTCACTCTCTTGGGTTTAGCGGGTCAATGTCTTGGACTCAAATCGTTGGGCTTTTTCAGACTTTTTCTTCCATAACAACACTTTTCCTTCTTTTCCTCCCAACCTTTCATTCATCTCTGCCTCTGTCTTTGATTATTTTAGACTATCTCTCACCTCACTGTCACTGATCATCTACCCTCTAAACCCCATGCACCAACATCATTCTCCTCCTCGAGCTCTCTTCTCCATGAAGCCCAGATTTGCTCCCCAGTCCATTTTCATCGATTTCTTTTAAATATAATTATTTCAGCCCTATCTGATCGCCTTGGGGTTCGAGGAGATCGATCAAACTACTCAACTGGCGATTTATTGTCTATACATAATCAACAGTAAATCCTACATTGTGATAATAGGGTTTTAACAACATCAACAATGGCTTCCTCTACCTCAATTGACACTACTAGTACCACTAATGGCGACGCTCCTCCTCCTGAAATCACCATCGATTACATTTCTTCCGATCAACTTACTCCTCTCTCTATCAGGTATAATCTCTCCTTAAATTTACTTTGTCATTGCTCAATTTTTCGTTTTATTTGATGATTTTTGCGATTTTCTTACTTGTTTGCTGTTTTCTTGGTTGATTTTTTGTGAGTTTTGCTTCAATTTTTGTGGGAATTGCTTCAATTTTGTAATTGTTTCAGCCCAATCTGATGGCCTTTTACCTTTATTTATGCCATATCTAGACCTTTGTGAATTCTTCCATTTCTCGATTTTTGGCGTTTACTTTTAAAGTTGTCGTGTTGATGGTTTTAAGTTTGATGGGTGCTTTTCATTTTCAGTGCTAATTAGTGTTTGTTTTTATTACAGATTACTCTCTGCTCATAAGTTAGTCAACGATCTTCGTGGGGATCTACAGAGGTTTGTAATTACTTTCTCCATCTTATACTTTTTGATGATTGGTGGAATCCAGTTTAGGCTTCGATTGGTCGATGTTTCTTTACTTTTTGCACTGCGAATTTGGTATGTTGATTATAGCTCTCAGTTTAACTTGGTAATTTAGTACTTCGCTGAACTTATCAGAGAATATTACTCTTAATTTAGGTGCAACCAATTGGCAAGAATTTTTCATCAGTGTTTTGGTATTAATTTTGTAGATATATTTGCCTGAATATTTCTCGTAATTTAGGTGCCATCTTTAAAGTCTCCAACAGAAAAACCAATGCTTTATGAGCTATGAAAGAAGATGAACTTTATTCTGATGAATGAGACAGCTTGAGCAGGTACTTTCTGAGATTCAGGTGTATCAAATCCTTCTTTACCAATTAGAAGATTTACAGATTTTGTCAATAATCTGCGTTCCTTTTGCTAACGGTAGCATATCAAAAGCGACTCAAATTTAGGTAGCGATTTCACGCGTTAACTTGCGGGATAAAGTTATTTTTCAATTAACTTATATCAGAATGTCTTACATGTTAAAGGTGACTTATAAATTGTATAGTTCAGTGAGATACACGAAGATTTTGGGACATCTCTTTTGAAATCAATACAAAAGTTTGTGAAATGATGAGTACTTAAGTTGTTCAATGTTGTCTAATATAGGAAGATGACACAATTAATCTCAATACTTCGATCTAAGCGATTAACCGCACTTGAAAGACATTACAAACAACTTGGTTTAGAAAGTACATTTCTGAACTCTTTTCTGGTAATCTTGCTTATGCAAAACTTATTATTGCTTTCTCTTTTCCATGCTTTGTTTGTGTACAAATTATCACTCCTTCAGCAGACTGGCTTAGTTGATTGACAATTAATTTTATATTTGGTTTGCAAGAGGTTCATCCAATGAAGCAGTTCTCTACATTCAAGGAGCGCCTTCAGCAACTGCAGGCAAGCTTTTGCCCTCTATTTTCTACTGCTTTGCAGTTGTGTTGTACTATTGTTTAGCTTGTCCTACTAAATTACTAATTTCTGTTTTTTTTTTCAAATGTAATTATAAGAGTCAATCTGATTATATTTGTCTATATTTGTCTATATTTGTCTGTAAATTATCTCAATACCCATCTTTTTAGAAAATAACAAATAACCATCAGCTGATATATGGGGAGCAAATAGGAATACCAACTAACAACTGGAATAAGGTACTATAGTATATAAGCGCGTTGAGTTAGACCTTTATTTTTATAAATGCATTGTTCACCCACTTCTTTAATAAGCCAAACAGGCCAACTCTAATACATCGAGCTATTCATGAATAATTCTAATTTCAATTTTGGGTGCAAACCAATACTCCCATGGTATATGCAAGAAACTAATTTTTTTTTTTTTTTTGCATCTTTTGCAATGATCAACATTACATTGTAAATCCTCTGGAAAAATTGCTGGCTTAGCAGTCCAGAACGAAAAGATGCAACATTTGAAGATGAAATACTTCTGTAAAATTAAAACCTCGCGTTGCAATGAACATGTAAAACTGTGTTGTTGATGGATATGATGTTAAGTTGTATTTTACATTTCTACCGTGGAAACTGTGGTGTTATTAGTTATATTATTGCTAAAATTAGTTGTATAAATGTGTGTTTTTGATGTCGTCAATGTATAATGTAAACCTTGTTCTTTTCGACTTATCTTTAGTTCAGTTCAGTTCATTTTTGCTCTTCACTTCATTTGAGGGTGTTCAATTCAGTTCTAAAAGAAAAAGTGGAATTCAAAAAACAAATGTAAAATTTTTTACCCTACACGATCTGTAACTTTCACACTTTGTCTCAAACTCTTTTTTCCAATTGTAAAGAGTTAAATTTAGATGTATAGAAATACCGTAGAAGTTGTGGGAATACCGCAAATGATCTCAAAAGTGGTCTCTTTACATAAGATTATTAGGACTATTTAAATTTTATCTGAATAAAATTCGCTCTATGAGATTTAGTACTTCGTACAAAATAATTAATTAAGTTTTAATATTTGCATACTATAATGTTATACACAAATAGCCGCGCCAATATTCACACTCACACTGAGAAAAATTCTTATGTCTTCGGAGAAGACCGTACTTCTTACATTTGCAAAAGATTATACTTCGTATAATCTATATGTTTGTAGTCTTTTAGATACCGTCAACCTTTTTCAGACCCGATAAAATAAGATCAATAATGTTAGCTTTCAAGTCTTTTGTCTATAAGATAGACATGATTAATCCATGTTCTTTTATGACCAACTTCTCATTGCATCTATTGTTTTGGCCAGTAATGTATCAGACGGTCTCATACTGTGAGACAGTTCCATTATATTAAAAGACAACTTATTTATTAACATCAAATGAATAACTTTTGTAACATAAATACGGATCTTCTCATGACGTGAGACCCTCTTATTCTATAATTCTTGTGTTTTTGACTTGTAAGATCTACATAGTGCATAGTCATTATTTTACTCATTTGTTTCGGAAAATCTCGAACACACTGTTGGGGCCTCTTTGCACGTCGAAGTATTCAAGAAGGGGATATGGTAAACTACTGTTGAAATCTTGAAATTTTCTCTTGTTTGCTCTGCTACTTATGTTTTAAGTCTGTTGTTCGATCATAATCTCAGGTGATCTTTAAAAATAGTTGATTGATTAAAGAAATAAACAACTTTATTGCTTTATGTTCGAATGGCACAATATTTGAATTAAATTTGTTGTGTGTTCTATTGTAATTAGTACCATGCTTGAAATGAAAAGAATCAGGAGAGTAATAGTTTGCAGATAGTGATAAGTGATATGGCATTTGTTTTCAGGTCCTTGAATATCGTGGAGAGCATGTGAGGCACAGTGTTGCAGATTTAAGAGAGGCACAGTATCTCCGAGAAGGAAAAGATTGCTATGTAAGTAAAAAGTTACATAGCTCGTTTTCTCTTATTTCATTTCTCTTATTTTGGAAAGACCACAAGTAGTATATGTTGCTAGTGGTGCTGTATGAACTACTAAATCTGTGTTGATGGCAATTAGTAGTCAGGTGTCAGAGTCATCCCATAACATGCATTAGTTGGAGTATTGAAGTATCCCTGGTGACCTAAAATAGTCACTAAGCTTTGCGTGTTTATTGTTTGAAGTAGTTTTTGGTCGATAAAATTCCAATCCAAATTTCATTTTAGTTCATCTTGAAACACTCTCCTCATGTTTGCCAAAAGGGTAAGGTTGTGTACAGACAAGCCCCTTCCCCACGTCTCGCCATGGCCTGGAGCCTTTTTAGTTACGGGGTTGATGATATTCTAGCCCGCCAAAGACCTTTTTATGTGATATTGTCTACCTGCTTGGCGCTTGTCTCTTGGAAATGTCAAGTGAGTTTCAAAGAGCAAGACACAAGGCTTTCGAATTGTGATGACGATCGTGGACTTTGTTCTCTTTTATACTTGTTGACAACTTTGTGCTGAGATTAGGATAAAAATGTATCATGGTTGTTGTCTTTGTGATATGGCTGCTACCATCTTCTGTTGGGAGATTGTTTACTTTCTTCTTTTTCTATTTTTTTTTGCTTTTACAGCTTATTAAGAGCAGCGAGAACGTAGTAATTGATGCCACCAACAAGGGAAACATTTCTCATTTAACCAACTACTTTGTAAGTTCTTATTCATGCTTGTCACATTATTTATTTGTTTGCTTGTCACATTGTTTATTTGTTTGTTTGCTTGATTTAGATATTTCTGATATTTGTCTTGCTTTGTCAGCAACCACTTAAAATCTTGTTTAGACTTAAACGTGTTCCATTATAGTTTATAGGGATATAAAATCTGCGATGATTTAGATTAGGATTTGTCAGCTTTCGAACCGTAGGAGTAAGGACTTAGTATTTTGTATTTTTTTAAATTTTTTATTAAAGTCAGCATGAATGGCTCATCAATGCATAGTTAATTTATTTGCAATCAATGCATAGTTTGATTTATTTGCTTGTGTAATGGCATGTGGATCATAGGTAGACGTGTTTACTTAGTTGTTGGGATTACTTGGTTGTGGCCTCTACGCAGAACGTTTAACTCATTTTTTGCGAGTCAACAATATTAAACGGTTGCACATTTATGCATAGAAATAAATGGTTAATAGTGTGTAAAGGGGAAATATTATTCAATGAATTTGTGAGAGAAAATGGAGAGAAAGAAATTGAGAGGATCTCAATTGATTTTCTAATGATGAGCACAAACAAAAAAGATGTATAATGTGAGACTCTCACCCGGCCCCCTCCTTTTTTTCTTATCAATAAAAGGAGGATGAAGCCTCTCTAATATACTTGACAAAAGTTATCGATTTTATATGACAAGGGCTGAATGTATATTGTTGGAAACTAGCCGTTATTTATAAACTACTTGATAATAGCAAACCAATCTAAACAGAATCTTGCTAACTCGAAAATAATTCGTCCCAAACAGATCCAGTCTGTAACAATTCAAACACTCTAATGACCTGTTTATCAGGTTTACTCTCTAATCTCTACCTCATTAACATAGAAATGAAGGATGTTTTGACATTTTAAGGGTGTGTATATCCATTTAGAGAATTCTAGCATAACACTTGGAATGTCTTTTCTACCGAACCACCTAATCACCTAATCAAAAGATTGATGAGGATAAGGCCTGTTATTAAATAAAACTCTGTTATTGTTAACATCTCGAGTAGTATTCTACTACTCTAATAAGTAGTAATTTCATTAAATTGGAGAATATATAGTCTGTACTCTTAGAATACTGTACAACTAAAACCTTGGTTGTGCAAAGGATACACAAGAAGGAGTTTGGCTTAAGATAAAATAGAGAGAGGGGAGCCACATGAGGGAGCTATAAGGAGGAATTTGGCCTAAGAAAAAATAGACTAGGTTAGCTTAATGTATAACAAGTGGGCTAAGGGAAGAGGGTGAGGAAATGACATATTGCTGAAGAGAAGAGAGAAGGGGAACAAAGGGGGGCTCAATGGATGATGACATGTTAGCTGATGAAAGAGAGGATGACATTCAATCAAAGAAGAGTTAAGAAGTATGGAGGAGGGGAGTGAGTGAGAGGGAGGGAGATGAATGAGAGGGTGTGGGGGAGCTTATAACCATCAGTTGGAGTGAGAGGAAAGGGAAGAGGGCAAGGGGCATGG
>JAOWBH010094079.1:0-14367 GCA_028566215.1 Silene coronaria | reverse complement strand
TATTAATTCTTTCGTTTTTTTTGTTTACGGGAATTCTTCTTTTTTGAGTTACCATAATTAGAATGTATTTTTATTATCAGTTAGGGTAATAGTGTAGTAATTACTTTAAAAAGTTTTATTTACGTATAACATTGCAAATTAGAAATAAGTAATTTATCCTTGCGGAAAAGAAAAGGAAATTGATGGGTGTAATTTAATGTACGTATTGAGTTATTGGACTGTATTATTATTGGACTGTATTATTATTGAATGTAATTAATAGGTGATTCGAATTTGTCCTAATCAGAATTTATTAACACGTCTTAGATTTTAAATTTTGTAATAATTTTTTGAGAAAGTTCATCGATCGATTAAATTGACTAATCATCAGTCAATTAACTCTATTAATGATAATATCACATAATCACGATTAGGCTGATATTTCTTCAGAAATTAAATGCAATTGTATAATGGCGGGTCCAACATTCACAGAATTTTAAAAAAAAAAATTGAATTTTGATGACGTGGGTTAATGTGGTGCCTTTAAATTATTTTTGATTTAGGAAGATAAGATTTCATCTATTTGGCAATAGATTGTAGATAATAAACACTTAACAACGAATATGAATAAAAGATTTAATCACCACATTTCAATAACGATGTTTTGAGGAAAAAAATTGTTTGGCAAACCACGAATTTGACGACATTTAAACTTAAATCATATTTCATTAAAAAAGTCATGAGTGAACGACTGATTGTTGAGGACACATAGAATATGCTAATTTTAGTTACAAAATCCACAATCAATCAATAACTTAACTATGTGATCCGTACGTAGTGTTTAGCAAAACACGTAATACATTTCTATTAAATTGAAAGTCAAAACTTAACTTAAGATCGCAAACGTCATGTGATTAAAACAGATAGTATATATGTAGATGTAATGATATATGTATTTGACCAAATATTAATTCATGAATTGTATTATAAAGAGCACATACATTTATTTGGCCCAAAATGGATTCATTGATTATTGACTTATCATTTACACATGTATGTTATCAACTTATCAATAATTCTTAATAAGCTAAACTGTTTTCTAACTCATTTTTTTATATAATGTTGGAAAACAAAATAATTAGCAAATTGGATAAGACACTTTATATATGCGGCCTGTTTAAAAGAGACGTGTCATTCAACATGGCGTGTTCTGACTCAACAAACACTTGAAAGGTAAGACAAAAGAGAATGCAAAGTTGAAACACGTTGTGAAGTTTTTTCTTCCAACTTAAATTCATGCAAAACCGCATCCATCCATATGATACAACATACTGCAAAGAAATCCAAAAAAAAAAAAGCATATCTATAAATTACACATGATCAACTTATCATCTCAGGGTACTTTAATATCAGCAAGTCTCCCTTGTGACGGACACTTGCGACGGGAGGCACTAGATTGGTTTTTGTCTTATATATCTATCTACATGGATAGTACTTAGCCCGTCGTAAGCTTTCGACGGATATGCCCGTTATAAATGAAAATCTGTGCTTTAATATTAATTAGATCCTTAAACATTTAGCATTAAGATTTATGATACTCCAATAAGCAAGTATACAAGTAAAACAAAAACCTAAAGACATAAGAAATCAATATTCTTGCACTTTAATGGCATCACGTACCACTTGATAAGCATCTTTAGCTCTAGCTTTCTTAACACCAGCATTAAACCATACTTTATCAGACTTGTAACTTTCCACTTGAATACTTGTCACTTTTACCCAAACTACAACTTTTGTCTTCATACCTTCAACTCCCATCAGTTTTCCTCTAGACATTGTTGCTTTAACTCGATTCGAGTATCGTACAATGCTCGAGTCCTTGAATGATAACTCGGCCGGAGACGACATGTACACGATTAACTTTGAGTTTGATTCATCGTACTCATAACATATTATGTTTTGAGGGAAGAGTCCTGCCGGAAGGTTGTTGTCACGGAGAAGCTCCGGCAATGGTTGTTGGCTTTTGCCTTTAAATTTGTTGATTACCCATTTTGCTTTATCTTCAATTGTACTTGAAAAAGACTACAAAAAGGGAAAAAAGTTATTTTCTTAGGTCTTAAGCTAGGATGATTTAGATGAAATGATAAATAGGACCAGGATTCAAAACCTATTAGCATCAAAATCGCTATAGTGAATCTTTAAGCAAAAAAAAAAAAAAAAAAAAAAAATTAAGACATTTGCCCTGTTCTCATGATATAACTTACAATTATGGATCATTATCTGTCCTATTCTCATGTCTCATTATCTGCCCTATTCTCATGTCCCATTACATGGCCTTTACTTCCAACCGGGCATCCAACTAAAGTAATTTACGCTATGCGGAGGAACGGAAGTTACAATTTACAAGACACAGAAATGAGACACATGACACAAGAGTTACTCGGAACTAACTATAGAGAATACAAAACAAGGATGATTAAGAGGGGGATTAATAAGAAAACATACATTAAGATCTTCAGTAATGTTGAATAATTCTTGTTTTGCCTTCTTAGAGATCCACAAGCTCTTAACTTTCAAGCTTTCTACTTTTGTCAGTGCTTTCTCCATTTTTATTCTTCTTCACGTACTATGTACATTTTTGTTAACCTTTGAATCTTGCAAGTATTTATGAAACATTAATTATTATCAATAATAATCTCTTTTCTCACTCTCATTATTACAATTTAAATTAGATTGCAAGCTAAAGCTAGTTGTCTTTGTCTTTAGTTATTATGCTTCAATCACAAGATTATTAGATGTGCCACATACAATGATTATCAACTAGATTATATACATTCCAAATTATGACAACTGTTTTTCATCATTATGACTTCATAAAACAAACTTGGTTGTCACATGATTTGAAATTATTTATTTTGCACCGAGAATTATGAAATACTCCATCCATTCAACTCCACACAACCACTTTCTTTATTTGGCAAAATAAAATCCCACTTTATCCTAATTAAAACACCATATTTACACCAAATTTCACTCATATCCCACTATAATACATCATAAAAATCACTTTTCTATAAAGCAATTGTCCTTTTATTATTATTTTAATTTTTTTCTTAATATGTGTGTAAAAATGATAGTGATAGTGTGTAGTTGAATGAAGGGAGTAGTAAATTATTTTGCACTTGAAATTATGAAATATTAAATTGTATGCCTTTCGTCCTGGTCATTTGTCTACGTATTTCATTTTAGAGTGACTCAGTCAACTATTTATCTTTGTATTTTAGGAATGTCTTTGACGAGTAATTTAAACTTGCATACTCAATTTGATCTATTTATCATCCAATAATTGGTATAAATCTTTAATTAGAAATTAAACTATCTATATGCGAGGAAAATAAACACCAATTATATCCTTTCGAAAAATGTCTCAAGTTATCGACTAAGCCTGAGCTCAAGTCAAGCTCACATGAGCCAAATTTTGACTGATATTTAACCAAGCGAAGCTCGAGTTACCTGTCTCTCATTATCATTGTCATCCCTATTGTGATGCATAACAGAAATGAGGCAAAATAGAATGAACCGTTAGAGCATTTCATTCTCCCTCCAAATTTGAAAAACTCAATGACACATCCACTGATGAACACAATCCTAAAAAACCCATCACTAATCACCTCAAAATCCCTAGCAAAACAATTTCATGCCCAAATCATCAAACAAAAAGGATTCAATCTTTACAATCTTTCATCAATTCTCCTTCCAATTTACTCTAAACTCAATCTTTTACATGAAACCCTCAACATTTTCACCCTTTTTCAAAATTCATCACCTCCACTTATTGCTTGGAAATTTATGATTAGATGTTATACTTCTTCTGGGTTTTATTCTGAATCTTTATCTTGTTTTAATCAATTTAGGGCTTCTGGGTTATACCCAGATCATAATACGTTTCCTTCTGTTATAAAGTCTTGTTCTTTTTTAAAAAGTTTGAATCTTGGTGAATGTGTCCATGCTGTTGTTGTTAAAGTTGGTCTTGATTTTGATATGTATACAGGAAATGCGCTTATGAATATGTATTTGAAATTGGAGAGCTTGACGGATGATATGTCTCGTCGTAATAGACATGCCCATCAAGTGTTTGATGAAATGCCTCAACGAAAGATAAATTATGATGATGTTGGTATTCGGCCGAGGGACAATTTTGATGAAATGGGTAGTTATAAAGTGAGAAGAAGTAGTGTTCAGAAAATATTTGAGACTATGCCGTGTAGGGATCTTGTTTCGTGGAATACTGTAATAGCTGGAAATGCTCAGAATGGGATGTTTGGGGAAGCGTTGGGAATGTTAAGGGAGATGGGAAATGCTGGCTTAAAACCGGATGCTTTTAGTCTTTCGGGTGTACTTCCTATGTTTGCGGAACTTGTTGATGTTGGTAAGGGGAAGGAGATACATGGGTATGCTATTAGGACTGGACTTGATGATCACTTGTTTGTTGGAAGTGGTTTGATTGATATGTATGGAAAATGTAACAGGGTAGGGGATTCGTATAAAGTCTTTATTCGGTTACCACAATGTGATATTATCTCATGGAATTCGATCATATCAGGATTTGTGCAGAATGGTCTTTTTAATGATGGTTTAAGGTTGTTCAGGGAAATGGTAATGGCTAAAGTGAAGCCTGGTTGTTTTTCGTTTTCGAGCATCATTCCAGCTTGTTCTCATCTAACAACGTTACGATTGGGAAAGCAGCTACATGGGTATATTGTTAGGTGTGGATTTGAGGACAATGTATTGATTGCTAGTTCATTAGTCGACATGTATGCAAAATGTGGTTACATCAAAATTGCGAGGTGTATCTTTAGTAATATGAAAGTACACGACGTTGTGTCATGGACGGCTATGATCATGGGCTATGCTCTTCATGCGCATGCTCATGATGCGATTTCTTTGTTCAATCAAATGGAAAATGTGGGACTGAAACCCAACTGCATTGCTTTTATTGCAGTTTTAACTGCTTGTAGTCATGCTGGTTTGGTAGACGAAGCTCATAAGTACTTCAATAGCATGATCAATGATTATAGAATATCTCCACAATTAGAGCATTACTCAGCATTAGCGGACCTTCTTGGCCGAGCTGGAAGATTGCAGGAAGCGTATGACTTTATCAGTAAGATGCCTACTCCTGTTGGATCTGTCTGGTTGACATTGTTGGCTGCTTGTAGAAAGCACAAAAATGTTGAAATGGCAGAAAAAGTTGCACAAGAAATATTTCAGATGGACCCTGAGAACATTGCAGCATATGTTTTGATGTCTAACATATATTCAGCCGCAAAGAGATGGAAAGAAGCTGCTGAAGTGAGAATTAGCATGAGGAAAAAAGGAATTGTCAAAAAACCAGCTTGTACCTGGATCGAAGTGAAGAACAAATTACATACATTTGTGGCCGGAGATAAATCTCATCCATCTTATATATTGATAACGGAGGCTTTAGAAAAACTTCTAGAAGAGATGGAGAAAGAGGGATATGTTCCTGACACAAGCGAGGTGCTCCATGATGTCGATGAGGAGTACAAGAAGAGTCTGCTCCATAGCCACAGTGAAAGATTAGCTATAGCATTTGGGATTTTAAGTACTCCAGAAGGAACACCTATTTGTGTGACCAAGAATATACGAGTTTGTACCGATTGCCATACTGCTATAAAGTTAATGTCAAAGATTGTTCACAGGGAAATCATAGTGAGGGATAATAGCCGGTTCCATCATTTCAAAGACGGGAAATGTTCTTGTGGAGATTATTGGTAGCATGAAAAATAGTACTCCGCACTCCGTAGCTGAAGTGATGTACTCCACATTGTTTGACTGTAGTTTTAGGTCAGTCAGATAAGGGAGATGACAGGCTACGCAATTTTGTTTCATTATATATTTAATTAGATTGTATTTGCAGCTCAGTAAATAAAGAGTTGTATCTTCAGAAGCAAAATGCTGAGCTTAAAAGCAGCAATATGCTGTTTGCTTCTTTCATTCTTTGTATCTTTACCAGCTCCATGACTACCATGAGCAATTGAGCATAAAGATAGGCTCTTTACAAAACTTTATTACATTCAAATGAACAGTAGAGTGAACATCTAAACAAGGACCATAAGCTCATAACTTATGCTACTCGGACACTTCGTGTTGCGCGTAGAATACTTAAAGTGTCAGACACGACATGACACTTCACACTTCATTTTAAACCAAAAAGTTGAAAATTTCGTGGAAAATATTCGATACTCTTAACACCGTGTCGTGTCTGACACTTGAAAACGAGTCGAGGTAACATAGCTCATAACTAGACAACTTGAAGTGGCTTGGCCAACCCTTGTCATTCTGGATAATTCTGTATGGTCCAATTGTGTTTCATGAATTTTTTTGAGTAAACGCGAAGCTAAAGTTTGATAAATCAAGCTCGCATTATAACTATTTGTTGATAATTCTAAATAGGTTTTACTTTTATAGCTTTCACAGTTTCCATATAATATGTAACTCACCTTGAAAAAAAATCTTCAAAATCGAACCTTTATCATCAATGAATCACATAAATAATCAAAATAAAATAAATTTTTAAAATAGATGAACAAGAGCCACACTACAAAAAAAAAAAAAAAAAAAAAAACAAAAAAAAAAAAAAAAAAAAAAAAACCATGTGGACCTAGTGTTGAGACCAAAAACCCTAGATTAAAAATTTCCGCAGCCCAACAACACATGTCACTATAAAACCCTCTAAAATCCCCAATTTTGCTCGTCACTTTCACCTTCTGGAAAAATCAATCAATTAAATTAACAGAGAAATAAGAAAAATGTCGGACGACGATCATCACTTCGAATCATCGGCCGACGCCGGGGCATCCAAGACTTATCCTCAACAAGCTGGTACTATCCGCAAAAATGGTCACATCGTCATCAAAAATCGTCCTTGCAAGGTTTAATTTAACCTAAATTCGTTGTATTTTGATTGAATTTTTCTGGGTTTGTTTGTTTAGTTGTTGTTATGGTAAATCTTAGTTGCCCAGATCTGTGAATTGTTGTTTTATTTCGGTTTGATTGTGTTTTAAGAATTAGGGTTTTATTAGTGGTGTATGATTTGTTTGTTTTGTTGTAGTTATTCGAATGTGTGATTGAATTAGTTGGTTTATTGTTCGTTTTGCTTTCTAAAGTGGTTGCGCTTCTTTCTATCGTAAAGTATCTCTACGAAAATTTCATCTTGGGTCATTCAGAAACTACCTCTTTGTTTTGATGATTCACGGGTAAGGCTGCTTGCATCACCTCCTCGTGATTTATTGCGGGCACCGGCTTAATGTGGTGTTGGTTGTTATTTTGGTTTGTGAGCGTTGGATTAATTTTTTACCGTTTTTCGACATTATGTTTGTGGGTGATGGACGTGATGGTATTTTTGAGGTGAAATAATATATAACCTTTGGAGATTAAGCTTTCGAGAATGAGACGGTTTTGATTTTGGTTGAATTTTGAGATTGGGGGAGTTTGATTATATGGAGCTTAATTTTGGTTCGTTGTATTTTATGCAATAATGGTGTTAATTTGCGCTTCTTTCTATTGTTAAGTATCTCTACGGAATTCTCATCATGGGGCCGTTTAGGAATAACCTCTTAGTATTGGTGACTCGGGGAACCAGGGATAATTGTGTTGGTTATTATTTTGATTGTGTATTGCTTGGTATATGGGCGTTGGATTAATTTCCTACCGTTTTTGAAATTATGGTTGTGGGTGATGGACGTGATGGTATTTTTGAGGTGAAATTGTAGATAACCTTTGGATCTTTAGGTAAATAACCTTTGGGAATTTCGCTTTTGGAAATGAGGCAGGTTTCTATTTTGGTTGGATTCTGAGATTGGTGGAGTTTGATTATGTGGAGCATAATTTTGGTTGTGTTTTGTGCAACAATGGTGGTAATTTGCTCTTTTTTGTATGGATATATGGGATTGTACTATGAGGGCTAAATTATATTGAGTACAACTTCGGTTAGCTAAATTGTCGTATTATTGGGTTAGGAACTATGCAAATTGTGGTTGGGGATTTAACTGTGATCACGACTAATGTAACAGTGTAAACCAATTCCGGTCGGTGTGGAGAATTGTTCTCTTGGGTTTTTGCATTTTGGCACTGATGGCGTAGTTGCTTTTTATTTTTCTGGTTACTAGTGATTAGCGCACTCATTGAGTTACAGTAATAGATTCCTTGTTCACTGAAATGTTTGTATTGTGTTTCATGCAGGTGGTTGAGGTTTCCACCTCTAAGACTGGGAAGCACGGTCATGCCAAATGTCACTTTGTTGGTATTGACATCTTCACTGGGAAGAAGCTGGAAGATATTGTGCCTTCATCTCACAATTGTGATGTATGTTACCCTCATGTCTTCCCATTGTTGTTGACATGATGCGAATCTCAAGATAACTCTTGAATGTTGACGATTTTTCTGTTTATGCAGGTTCCACATGTCAACCGTGTCGACTACCAGCTACTTGACATTACCGAAGATGGCTTTGTAAGTGATCTCCCAGCTCCAAGCAACTGTTTAATGATATTATTGAAGCCATTGTTAATCATCCTGTAGTCTATTTTACGTCCTGTGTTGCAAACAATGTAATTGTAGTAGCAAAAAGCACCAATCAAGTTTGTAGCACCAGCCCATCACCAATCATCTTATTGGTTTTATCTATCATTAGGCGTAAAAAGAAACTTTAGGCAATAATTAAATGGATGCTCAATGATGAAAGGGAAAATGTAAAAAAAATCATACATATTGACTGAGGGAAGGGCAGGTATGATTGTGGGAAACTCGGAGGCATTGGAATGTAGATAAGCTGATTATTATTTATATACCAATTAAATAAGTTTAATGCAATTGCTCTTGTCATTTTTACGCGATTAGTTACAATAATAGGAACAGTTTTTTACTCTTATTCAAGTAGAGCTCTATACACATGCATTTGCTTAAGCCCTAATTGACATTTGCTTATATTCATTTAACTACCTCTGCAGGTGAGTTTGTTGACTGACAGTGGTGATACCAAGGATGACCTCAAGCTTCCATCTGATGATGCCCTTGCGAAGCAGGTGGTTTCATCCGACTTACATCCTTACCCTTTTATTACCCATTTAACATTTAATTGTTTTTCGTGGAACTGTTTGTTTTATTGCTGTTTAACTTGCAATTACTACCACTGAGCTGTCAACCCGTCGCGCGGGCCTCCTGTGGGAGGCCTGCAATGCCAAAAGCTAGAGAACCCCCATTTCTGTCTTTCTTGGACTTTTAAAAAGGGGATCCTATATTCCTATCAACTTGTTTTATTCCAACCTAGGATAATAAAAGCCCATGAGCTTTGTTTTACTTCACCACCGTAAGAAGACTTCCATCTCCAAGTTTAACTCAGACCGTCGGACGTCGCACCCTTCTTATAAGCTGTGAAGCAGTTTCAAACCAAAATCCCCATTAGTGATCTTTTGTTTATCTAATACAAATTTATTTCATTATGATCAGTTGAAGGAGGGGTTTGAAGCAGGGAAGGACCAGATTCTTTCAGTGATGTGTGCAATGGGTGAAGAGCAGATTTGTGCTGTCAAGGAAGTTGTCGGTGGCGCCAAGTAGTCTCATTATTATCTCGATTTCATGGTGCAATTGAAGAATAGTAATCTAGTCTGTCTTTATTGGTATATCCTACTGAAAAAAATTGATCGATAGACCATTTCGTGAGTTGAAGTGTGCCTAGTTTGAAATCTCTTGCCTAATTAGATGTACTTGAGGGATTAAATGTTCTGGCTTGATGTTTGTTGTGACTACATTGCAATGTGTTTCATTTGCCAATAATAGTCGGGGTTTTCAAATTCTTGTGCATTTTTGGGCATTATTAGGTGTTTTGTTGGAGATGCATGGTTTCGATTAGCATCCGTGACTGTCAATGTATTTTTCTCTGAACATAAATTTCTACACAAATGTTCTGGTTTGATGTTTTTTGTGACGCGAGACAAAGGGGTAAGTGGAAAAGGGTTGTGACTCTTGTGATTGACAAGGTGGTTTTTCGAAGGCTGTTGATTTCTATTTACATTTATTTAATTATGAAAATCTGGAACTGTTTTTTTGTCACCCGTTTTTTTTTTGGGTTTTGTTTTGAAATTTAGGGTCTTGGGTTTGTCACAGAAAGCTACTGATTATGTTTTTACGCAAAATTAGAATTATATATGACCTTAATCGAGACTAATTGTGAATTAGATTATGGGTGCGAAATTTGATTTTTGATACCCGTGGCTAAAGAGTACTACTATATTTCTTGGTTCAGTTAAACTATCCTACAGTATGTCTTGTCTTTTGAAGTTTTTGAACATTTTACCATTACATGACTAATAAAAAACTTAATCGTCAACATACGATTCAGACTCGAGCGATTTTACTCTACTTGGAGACGTCAAACTGCCATTGCGGTTCAGATTATTGTGAGTAGCGTTTTGTTTTTGTTTTTGTTTTTGTTTTCGGTTACATTTAACTTGGTACAAAGTAAGATGTGGTGAATGGATCGGAGGAAGTATTCTGATAAGACCTGTTAAATACACTTAACTGCTAACTTAGTACTCCGTATCACCGTATGTGTTCGTGTTTTCTCAATGATTCAATCCAACCAAATTTGATTTAACATCCTGGCCCATTTAAAACAGACGGATATCTCGGATCCAACTAAATTTCCATTTGTAGTAATCGGAAACAAGATTGATCTAGACGGTGGAGCTAGTCGTGCGGTGAGCCTCTATTTTCTAACTTAAAATGATACTCTACAACACCATTATGTACCTATTAATGTTTTTCTTCGAGTATACCCGAATTTTTTTGGAATTTTATAATGTATGCTCAATTTTCCAAAATTATGTAAGGTACCCCTAAACTTTTAGGTCAAGTTCTACAAATAACCCGAATGCTAAGTTTCTCAATTTTACGGATTATGTTTGGTCAAATTTAATTGATTACGAGTATTTATCCTTAGTAGAATCATCAATTACATTCATTTTTTTATAATCAATTAAACAACTTTTCGCGGAAAATTTAAAAAACCGAAATTATGATAGTGGATGTAATAATAAAACTAGTCACTAAGTTTAGGTATATTAGATGATTTTGGACGTAGGGTACGTATATGTTTTGAATTCGAAAAAATATAGAAGTAGGAACTTTGAAAATAATTATATAGTACCATATATATACAATTGTCATAAATAAAACCAACTGTTTTTACTATTAAGATTTATTGACTACTAACGTAAAATGATAACTGAAAATTTAAAGGTGTCTACGAAGAGAGCAAAAGAGTGGTGCGCCTCTATAGAAGGAGAAGAAGATGCAGTTCCATACTTTGAGACTTCAGCAAAGGAAAATGAAAATGTAGATGAAGCATTTCTTGATATAGCCAAAGTTGCACTTTCCAAAGGCCATGCTAAAGATATGTAAGTATACAAAAATTAACATACATTTAAGGTTTCGAATTTCGAATATTCATAACAAGTTGTATTACAATGGGGAGAATTGTCGACGACAATCTAATGTCTCATTTAATCTAATCTAATATCTAATACAAGATACTATATATATAAACCGAAACCAAGCCTTTAATGTGCGGAATTAGTAAACAAAAACAATATATAATTTAATTTGTCGACTAGTCTTGGAAGTCGTCATTTATAGTGACCCGAGACCAGATTTCTTGCAGTGAAATACAACATTAGAATTTAAAAACATACTCTTAATTGTAATGCATGCAGATACTACGAAAGTATGGTGGGGTCTCTTTCAGAAATTGAAGAAGCACAAGGTGGCGGATGTCCATGCTAGGTTACGTACATCTTGTTAAGCTTCTTCAAGCTTCTAATTGTTTTGGATTTTACTTATTATTTGTTCTATTTTCAATCTTCATGTATACACATTATTACTGACTATGATACTAGAGAGATGTATGTATGTATGTATGTATCTGTACATTCAACCAATTAAAAACATCAGGAGTCGCATGGTTTTGTTTTGAATATGAATAATTACAATGCAAACTTGATCATTCAATCCGGGGATCGTATGCAAACGTCTTTGATTTTTTATGTAACTATTGTATATAAGACTTTAACGCCCATGTTTCGCATGGGTTGTTATCAATTGTATTGATATATTTTGACACACCATATTTCATAAACATTTTTTTTTCACAAAAAAGTTTTATACTAAGTATTTCTCTAGTTTCAATCATTTATTTTCTAAAGTCCATGCTCAAGATTTTGCCTTTTATGGGTCCAACGACACGTACTCAGCATTACATATCCAATCAACATAACATCTTTCTTTCTAGGATAAAATAAACTTAAATCTTGGGTTCCTTAAAGGTACCTTAAGAAGTGTTTAACTCAATTCCAATGTCTTTTAGTTGGTGATACACCAAACCTTGCTAATAAGTTAACCGAAGATGCAATATTATCTGATCTAGTTGAGTGTTATTTGCCAAATACATTAATGCACTTATTGCACTGCAATGCATCTCTTTTGTGACGGCCCAAAATGTGCCATCTTAAGATAAAAAAGTAATCACTCATATAATGTTACCTATCAAATAATGGTCACATTTAAATATGTCACAACCTACTGTGGCAAAAAAGAGTCCATCACAAATGAGAATTTGAGATTGCACTGAGACATGATACTTCTGGTCCTAGGTATCTTCGTTTTCTTCTCTTGATCAAAATTCATCTTTTTCAACACTAAGAGAACGAACAACCATGCATTGGAGAACTAAGTGGATGTAATCTAGCCATTCCAAATGCTTGTATGACTCTTTGAGTGTGATTTTCTTGGTGAATAAGAACTTCATTATTAAGATGCTCGATTTGTAATCCAAATCAAAATTTTGTCTGTCTAAGATCTTTCATCTCGAATTCTTTCATTAGGTATTTTGTAGTGACTTCAAGCTCGACTGGAGTTTCGATGATGTTTGAATTATCGACATACACTTCAATGATTGTGAATCCATTACTCGTTTTCCTAATAAAAACACATGGACCTATGGGATCATTTTTGTAACCTTATTTCACAAGATATTCTTCTGAGCGATTATACCACATTCTTTCTGACTGCTTTAACCATATAAGGACTTTTGCAGTACAGAACTTCTCCCGAGGTAACTTAGAGTTGTGGTCTTTAGGCATTGTTACTCTCTCTGGGATTTTGTTTTGTATATATTTGTGTCGAGTGACCCTTACAGATATGCAGTCACGACATCCATAAGGCGTATATATGTAATCCGTTTGATACTTCAAGACCAAATAGAAATCTTAGTGTGGTTGCATCAACAACATGAGAGTATGTCTCATCATAATCAACTCCTGCCATTTGCGAGAAAGCTTGTGCAACAAGTCTTACTTTATATATTACAATTTCGTTTTTCTCATTTCGTTTCCTGCTTATTTTTACCAGTAGAGCATTAATTAGGCCGTCTCTCACTAATTTACTAAGAGACGATCTCCAGTTGGGAAAGTATGTAGAGCCTAAGTAGTTCATGAAATTAGTTTTTTCACATTTTTTTCCTTTTTTGCAAGAAAGGGTACATCCTATTTTTATTCATCCATAAAGAGGAGAAAATAGGAATGAGTTTCTTATAAAGATGCAACCAAATTAAGCATAAACAGGAATAGCATTTAGATGGCCAATGACCCTACTACTATCCTTTGAATTTTTAGCAAGAATCTTAACTCCAACATTAAATTGAATTTGTCTACGCAAAGACTGTAGGGTAGTCTCCTTCCAATTAAAAATCTGATTGTTACGCTCCTGCCAGATAGTATAGACAGTAGCAGCCAAGCAACAGTAGAACCATCCGGTCTTCCAATGGTTCCTCTTATTTCGTTGTGTGCACGGGCCAGTTCTAGTCCAAGTTTATCAGTTCTGCCATGAACACGCATCTAGCCCAGAACACTCTTCCATAAAGCTTTAGAGAATTTACACTTAAAAAACAAATGGGAAGGAGTTTTAATGGCTTCCTCGCACATAACACATCAGTTGACTAAGTGAGCCCCCTCCTGCTTAAATTATCAACAGTAGGGAGTTTACTTTGGCCAGCAAGAGTGGTTATAAAGCTGTGTTTAGGAATAACATTGGCATTCCAAATAGCTTTAGCCCATCTCACTTTGGGATAGTAAGGCTATAACAACCCTATCCATCACCGTCGTAACACAACCCCAATAAGATGGGATGTACACATTTGGGCCCATTATTTGTCTTCATTTAAGCCTAAATACACAAGGCCTTGTTACTAAGTGGTGGGTAGAATCTCTTATAAAGTTCTCATAAGCTCCTTATTCTTTCCATATAGGACAA
>JAOWBH010093967.1:0-23368 GCA_028566215.1 Silene coronaria | reverse complement strand
TCGTGTAAGGTTTATAGGATTCTCATTATGTCTAATGATCCTCTCACTAATCCCAATTAGCATTACTAAATCCTCTTACTAATACCGGATATTACAACTATGTACTACCTAGTATGTAATCCATTTGATTTCTTGTTTGCTTTTATTTTTCTGAACTCAATTGTTTATCAAATTAATTGACTCTTTTTTTCTCTTGTTGTTTACACTACCGTAAATTATGAATGATTTATCACAATTTAGTTATACATGAGATTTATCGAGTAAAATATGTGACGGTAGACATGTAGAATGAGTTGATAGTTCCTATTGTAGACACTACAGTGCGGAATTAATTAAATTACGAAGGGCGAAAATTGGAAGTGGTAAATGTACGGAAATATTGTTTGAAGGAATAGGCGATAACATTACTTCTAGTTTGATGGTTAGTAAAAGAAATCGACGTCATTAGTTATTAATAAGATTGTTTGTGTGATGGTGTATGTTGACAAATATTAGTCAATAAATTATTCATGTCCTTATTTGTTATTTTACAAAGAATTGGCATAATCTCCTAGTTTGAATCTGCTAATCATCAAACACCTTTCATAAAATCTGCAAATTAAATATGTTAGTTAAATCTGTCAACAAATTCTTCTAATTATAATCTTCTCTTACAACCTGCTTCTGCCAATATTAATCCGCTCTTTACCAAACATGGCCTATGTGTTTTGATAAATGTCATATTGAAACAGTAGATTGAGCTTCAATCTACTGTTTTCCAGTATTTTGCTACTCTCAGCATATTCATTTTAATAGATTGTAAAAAAATAAATTTATACATGTATACAACAATCTAATAACTTAAACCCGTTAATTACGAAACACTTATATCTGCTAATTGTAATGTACTAGTCAAACACGCCAATTAAATTCGTTATTTATAATCTATTTGACCAATCTGCTTATACTAATTATAATCTGTTAAGTACCAAACAAGGTCCCGACATTGTTGAAACTAAAGTCATCGGAATGGATAGTACTCCACAAAATACCCATAATTCATGTCACCAAAGATAAATTATTATACAACCTTAATCTACCAAAATACTCCTATAGTTTATTAATTCAAAGGTAATCATTTGTAATATACAGAGTGCAAAATACCGTGGAATAAGCTATCACTACTTGACTAGTCCAAGTCTCAACTTTGTAGATGAATCTCCTTCCAAAAAATTAAACCTTTGTAGATCAATCGGCCATGTCCCATGTGCATCTTCTTTAATTATGAGACAAATCAAGATGGGTCACACACTCACACAACTCGGACATCTTCCCCCATTCTCATGCCTCTTCTTGACTTCTTACATTTTTTTATTGCTTCGCAAGTAAGACATTTAGAAACATTGAGAATTAACTTATACAGAGTATCAATATATCATCCGTTTGAATAAGAACGGTAAAAGAAAATTAACGAGGAAACTCTTGTTAGACATGAAAATCACTTTAAAAGTCCCCAAAAAGTTAAGAATAATATAAAACTAACAACCTTAAGTGGTTGTATGAAAAAATATACAAGGCTAGACCGAACTTAGATTTCAAGAGCTCGATCTCGAAAACAAATTCTTTTTTAACACAAAATTCGTATTTCATATTTACGAATTAAGAAGGGTATAGCTGCCCTAAGCTTAAGTTCAGGCAAATTAGTACAGATAAGACAAAACTTAAATTCATAGGCAAAATCAACAAATTTATTTTAATTGCACAAGTAGTAGTATAGTTAACCCATTTTAATGTTTTTTTTTTGGCGCATAAGAGGAGCTAAGCCCCAAAAATTAAGTAGGTACTAAACGATAAAAAGAAACTTCTAATACATCTTCACTAAGAATAGGCCGAAGACTATCAGGTGAAGCACAAAAGGTAGTAATGGTCGAAGGCGAATGAATTCCTTTGTTAGCTAGCCAATCCACGGCTCTATTAGCTTCTCGGTATGTATGTTCGATTTGAACAATCCACCCATCCATAGGCCATAACAATAATATCCTTGCATTGTTGAACGAGATGGCGAAGGTTGCTGCTAATTAGCTGATCTTCATGAGAAAAAAATCTACACATGACTTATTATCCATATAAATTATAAGCTTGTTGAGATGAAGTGCAGCTCCAAACCAGCCACCAAGGCCCTCATCTCAGCCCTCATAGAAGTACAGACTCTGCTCAAAAATGTAAAAGCTGATACGAAATTACCTGTCTCATCTCGGATGATTCCTCCACAGCCCGCCAAATCTGGGTTGCCCCGTGAAGCGCCATCCGTATTAAGGAGAAACCAGCGGTGCGGGGGTGGATGCCATCTAATGAACCGTTCTACACGCGAGGTCCCAGGTAAGACAAATGTACTGATCTCAAGGGCGACTAGTTGTTTAAGACAAAATTCTTGTTTAACATTAAATCACTCGGCAATAATTACTCAAAAAGATACTCCGTATTTGAATTTATAATAGCAAAATGGAGCAAAAAAAACAACAAAATTATAGTCTACAGTTTACTCAATCACTACTACACAGTACACAGTACACAGTGCACAGTGCACAGTGCACAGCTACACACTACAAGACAGAGAAAACCCACAAAAACTGCCCTGCTTATTACTTAAATCTGAAAATGTCCTCTCTTTTTCCCCATTTTTTCTGATTATTTATCCGTTACACCCATTATTTCTGTCAATCAAAGCAAAGGGTACATTTTGTTTACTAAAACCTTAATAAATTCACATCAAAGTTTGAACCTTTGACATTTTTATCATTCACATTGCTACAATGGATTATGCTCGGATTGAAAGACCTCAGGTTTCATTTTCGCATTTACTTAATTTCATAATTTCCATGATTTTTTCTTGTTTTAATGATTTTATAATTTATAATAGTCTGATCTCAAATCATTTTTTGGGTCTAAGGATTTTTTGTTGTTGCTGCTGTTGTATTTGATGATATAGTGTTTATGTTAAAATATCCGTCACAAAGAACAAAAAAAGTAAACAAATGATTGAGACGGGGTTTTAATTTTCCGGGTTCTTGAATAATGAGTAATGTTGAGTTTTTCTGTTCAGAGAGGTGGTGGGCTGTCACCAGCTAAGCTAAGGAGTATGTTGATGGGTGTGGAGAAGAAAAGGAGGGAAGTTGAGGAAGTTGATTCTTCTTGCACTTTAAGATCTCAGTTCTCTGGCATTGAGGATCATAGAGGTACTTTGCTTCACTTTCTGTTTATTTTGTCGATAACATACTCCCTCCGTCCCAATCATTTGTTTACCTTTGATTAAAACGCATCTTGCAAAGTATAAAAAAAGTGAGTGGAATGAAGGAATTATGAATTGGTGTTTATGGAGTACTTCCTCCGCTTTTTTAACCTTCCCATTTCTCTGTTATATGTGAGGAGTATTTTATTGAAATGGAAAGATAAAAAGAAAACGGAGGAAGTAATATTTAGACTGTTTTGTAGAGAATTTTCATGTCCATTGAACTTGAGTTTGGAAACTGCTATTTTAGTTATATGGTAGGAGCATTATTTTGTGTTTTGTCCCTTGAACTTGCGTTTGAGCTTGCCTGTTGTGGAGCGATGATTTGAAGTAGGGAGGCTAAACATAGATCAAAAAATTTAAGAGGCGGAAATAAATAAAAAGTTGTAACTTAAAAGTTCATATTTCATCGTTTAGGAGATATCTGTGGGTAGCCCGTTTGCTCTGCAAGGTATAAAGCACAAACTATAAAGTATGAAGAATTGATGTTCCGAAGTCAGAATTTTCTATAGGTGGTGTGTTATGGATGGACCGTGCTATAGGTTATGAACTTGTGATGTAGACATGAAGATTGTCTAGCTTATGGTATAAATTCTGTCAAAGCAAGCTTCCGGAATTGAACGACATCCTAGGGGAGACCCATTTTCTACCAGAATTCTAGACCTCTAGGATTTACATCATGGATTGTGATTGGTTTGAAATCATGCTCAAAAGATGTTTGGTGGCAATTCTAGATGATTTGTCGTCAATATATAAAGGAAATTGATCAGCGTGTGATACAAGGACTGTTTGAATCCCACAAGCAAGTGGGACTGTTTCACCTTGTTCGTATCGTCTTCTTCTAGGGCTTTCTGCTCTTGAGAAGGGGTTAAACAGTAAAGTTGCTCATGACACGGGATGGAAGTGTAACAGTTCTGCACATCCAATTTTTATAATTGGGGGGCATCATTTGAATTGAAAAGTTAATAAAGTGCGGTCTAGTGATCCTATAATTCTTTAGCGCAACCTTTTACAGCTCAGGGTTATAGTTAGAAACTCATCTTCTTAATTTACCAGTCTTAATCATGACTTAATTCTTTAGGTCTGTTCATGTTAAAAAAATCTACAAAGGTGGTGTTTTCTGTATTTTTCTCCAAATAGTGCCCACAAAATAAATAAAAAAATTGGCACACTAATTTGTCAAATAATACCCTTTGTAGAAGGAATTCCGTAACTAAGAAAATCTAACATCTCCGAATTCATTAGTCATTTTTGCAATAATTTTTTTTGTAACTGTCACGCGTAGTGGCACGTAGCATGACAGCTCTATGTTCTTTTCACTTTTTTAGGACAACTTTCTAGTGTATGAAAACATAAAACTCTTAAAACCACAATGCTACATCTTTTGGATAGTGAAACCACCATTTGGCGCGGTTCTTACAAACTTCAATATTTTAAATTTCTTTTTACTGTTTGTAAAGATCAAAACCTGCCATTTTGCATGGCTGTTTAAGCTTAAAGAGCCACGCAAAATGGTGGTTTTAGCTCAAAACCGCCACACGAACTGGCAATATTATTATATTCCTTTCTGAGGCAAATTGAATCCTACATGGACACCTCTGCTTCACGTGACTAATGTATTGAATCTTTCTGCATACTTTATTCAGATAGCAATTTTTCTGAAACCTGCAAAGATGTGGACGTTGTGCGTGAATTTGTGGAATGCTCAACTTCGATGGGAGACTCTGATATTACGTCGGTACATAAATTTAAAGACCCGTCATTTTTTAGTTCGAGGATCAAGTCAAATGAAGAATTTGAGGCAGATTGTGGAAGTGGCCATGACAGCAGGAATACTATAGCATCTGCCTTTGAATTTCAGAAGGCAGAACGAGGAACACAGAGAGTCCCTGCCACACCATTTTCAAAGGCAGCTCCATCAAAATGGGACGATGCACAAAAGTGGATTGCTAGCCCTACTTCTAACAGACCTAAGATGGGAGGGCAGTCACACGGTCTACCAGGGTCTCGGAAAACTGGCTCTAACCATGGAAATAAGAGACCTACTACAAAAGTTGTTGTCGAAGTTCCAGATGAAAAATTAGTTGCTTTTGAAGAGCCTGATACGAAAAGGATGGACTCAAGTTTAGCTAATGTAGAATTTTCAGCTCAGAAATTGGTGGTGGGCTGGGAGGCAGATTCAAACCTACAAGCTAATTTATATGGGAAAACAGCACGTGGTACCGAAACATCTATTGGTGAGTCTGCGAGTGAGAGTCAATTATGAAGTGTCATTATGAGTTGCTCTCTCCATTCCATTTATATTGACCCTGTTTGACGTCAGTTGTCAAATGATGTCAACTTTGACCTATATATTTCACCAATTCACAATAGCTAAAAGTTTTTTTAAATTTTTATATATGGTAGTAATGTGAAAAATGTTACGATAACTCAAATATGACAATTTTACATTGTATCTTGTTAAGAGCTCCTATTTGTGGTTTACGCATGAGTGTCCCTCATTGGTAAAATGAAGAGGGAGATCACTAAATCAAAATCACTACTTTATAAACCAAGTGGCTACTCCTATAACCAATTGGGTTTAGGATGGAACCTCCTTGGGGTTATGAAGTGGGCTCTCTCTCCTCCTTATTGATATGAACGAGTCCCGTTTTCATGGTTTAAGATATCTCTACTTTCATTTGGAGAAGTGTGATCACAGCGACATTAGTTGATCATTAAAGTTGAATGTGGACAATTAATTTAGGATGGAGGCAGTACCATATTGCACTTATTTGGTGCAACTGGTTGTTGTGTTCAATTGATCCACTTAATGCCTTCTACTTAGGTTAAGTGACACGAATGTTGCCCATATCGTGATCATTGGCAGTTTTTATAGATGAAAATACATGTTTTGCATTTTTGTAGTTTGACCATGATTTATGTTTATCCATTCATGCTGCAACAGATAATATTGCACCACTATCAACTGCCAGATCGGTTTCTATGAGAGATATGGGAACAGAAATGACTCCTATAGCAAGCCAGGAACCTTCTAGAAATGGAACTCCTGTCAAGGTGAAATCACCGGCACATAGTCCTACTTCTTCTAGGCAGTTGTCTCCTAGAAGAGCTCATCTTGTAGAAGCACATATAGACCTAGAAAACGAAAACTTCGACCTACAGACCTCTGAGAAGGAGAAGCAAACAAAAACAAGAAAAGAAATAATGGAACTTGGTGTACAGCTTGGTAAAATGAACATAGCTGCTTGGGCTAGTAAAGAGGAAGAGGATATGTCAGGAGTGTCAGGACTGAGTTCATCGAGCACAGCTGCAGTAGAACAGATGCGTAAAAGTGTTATCGAGACAAGGGCAGAAGTTTGGGAGGAGGCTGAGAAAGCAAAGTACACGGCCAGGTATCCCCTCATGGGCCTCATCTCTTTAAATTAACAGAACTCTAAACTTTTGATGCATTTTTGATATTCTAAAAGGCATTCAACTCCAAACACAAACTTTATGGTACAAACTTAATGCTAGCTTTGAATTAGATTGAAACTTTGAAAAGGTTGAGCTTCTCACTGTTACACCACACTGAACCTCATAATGCACTTCGTCAAAGTTTGTGAGCCATGTCGACCTTCTGCTTTTAGTTCGTTGACTTATTGTTGACGAAAAATTTTGAGCTGTAATCATGATATTATGGACTATGGTAGTGGTAACCTTCAAAATCTTTGTGGACTCAATTCAGATACTTGTCATCGTTGGAAGTTTGTAAGCCGTGTCATGGCATTAAATACCGTTGCCATGATCTCACTTCGTGCGCCATAGATCACTATCGCAACAAGCTGTGGTCGTGGGTAACCGTAAAACCTTTTAAAGTGCTCATGATGTGGTGTTGTGGGCCAAATTTTATGCCATGGGAGTAGCGAGTACACACTTAAGAAGTGGAGAGAAATCTTATTTGGTGTATCAAGACTATTTTTTTTGGGCATGGAGTGTAGGCGGAGACTAAGTTGAGCATAAAGAACCTGGCCTTCTGTTTGAAACCCAGTAATTGCCTTAGAACAATGCCTCTTTGGCTCATTTGCTGTAGGGACTGCATTCTTGTAGGCTTTGGTACGATTTCCTCAAGTTGTGTTAGATGATTCAGCTGACGCTGTGGAAAACCTGTGTATAAATACAGTGATTTTGGGTTATTATGTTGTTTTTTTCTGTTACCTGAACAAAATTTATGAACTTCTATCACATATTCAGGTTTGAGCGTGAAGAAATGAAGATTCAAGCATGGGAAAATCACCAGAAGGCCAAATCTGAAGCTGAGTTGAGAAAATCTGAGGTATACTTGCCATGCTTTACCATTTAATTGTCATTGCACCATCTAGCGACTAGCGTAAGTAAAATGGAGAGGGTAACATTTTTTACTGTGTTGCCTGAAGGTCTCATTCATTTGCATGTTTTTGTGGCACCTATATTGTACTAGTGTTGCATATGTGATGTGAGTAGTGTGGAAGTAGGGATACGATTAACGGCTATCACAAATTCTATTTTGTTTTGAATAATGTGTCGTGTAGAGTTATGCAGTTGTAAAGAACACATGGTGCATAAAAAGCGAATATTGCCCTTGAATATTGTCATTGATTTACTGGGTGAAATCGTTTAATTGGAGGAAGTGCTGTTCTTGTGGGATGGGTAGTAGGGTTTTATTTGTACCTTCTCGTTTGATAGGAAGAGGATTTGATTTTCACTTTTTGTGATCTCCTCTAGGCTTCTTGCCATTTTTCTTGTGGCTTTTACGATTAAATAAAAACTACTAGGGAAAAATGGAGGTTCAGCTGTATCGTTACATGAAATTCCGTGGAGTCTGTAAGATAGTCATTTATGCCAGATCTTTGAACTCAGCATCCTTGTGACTATGTGCATTTACACAAATTGTTACGGCTACCTTATTTCAGAAGATCGGGCATGTGCACAGCCTTACCCACTAGTCGGTTGGAGGCATGATAACCCAATCATTGTATTTGGTTGTTTTTGTTTGTCAATATACTGCCATTGTATACGATTTGTTGGGACATTTTTACCCTTCTACTTTTGTGCTTGCCCATATTGCCACCTATGTAATATGTTTGGAAAATCACTATTCGCCTGGATGGGTAAAAATGCAAAATGGTTGACTAAACTAGATGCGCCTTATATTCAGAAGTAGCGCTGAAATCTCTACGAAAAATTGTTATAGGTCATCTACAAAAACCTCTCGTTGATTTCAGTACAGAGGTAATGTTGCGTATATTCAAATCACCTTACCCCTCTTTACCTCGCCTTTGAAGCACTTGGCTTATGTTGTGTGTTAAAGAATCTACTTCCAGTTTCCAATTAGTCTTTGGCAACACAAGTAATTGGCTCCAATTTTCTGTACACCGCATTTTTGGTTTCTGGATCACTAATTTTCTTTGCTCATCAAATGTTCAGGTGGAGGTGGAAAGGATGAGAGCTAAGGCACAGGATAAGTTAATGAAAAAGCTAGCCACCGCGCGACACAAAGCTGAAGAGAAGCGGGCAGCTGCTGAAGCTAAGATGAATAAGAATGCGGTAAAGACAGAGCAGCAAGCTGAATTTATCAGAAAGACAGGCCAGATACCTTCCAAGTTTACGAGCTGGAAGTGTTCTTGTTCTTGTTCTTCTTGTTGCTGTTGACGTTGTCCTCTTCTCGGCTAGCTTCCGGTTGATCTTCTGCAAATTTTGTAATTAGTGTAATGTATTGAGTGAGTGCAGGAATATTGGATCTCTTATGTTAATTAGCCTTTTGTCATGACTAATTTGTCTCAATGTTTCACGAAGTGCTTGGCTCGACAATGAAAGATATGTGAATGATGCGAGCTGAAAGTGGTTTTGTTGTGCGGAAGCGTGAATATCCTGGTGTTGGGCCTATGCTGCATCAGTGTCCACGGTATATAATAGTACGATATTGTCCGCTTTGAGCTAAACCCTCACGGATTTACCCTTGGTCTCCTTCCCAAAAGGCCTCGTACTAGTATATTTTGTGGGCACTTATAAAGATGATCTTCCATCTTTATTCTACCGATGTGGGACATGAGTTTGCACCCTAACAAATCCTCCCCTCAAACCAAGGACCATCATCTTGACTCGGACCTTGACCACTCTTTGTAGCTCCAACTTCTCGACACCCTTTAGCATTTCCAAGTCATAATCTCCCCTTAACCGACACACCATGTGTCTCTCCAGGGTTTATTGTCCCTTCCCAGAAGGGTGCTACACTTGCATATCGAACCCCTCTGCATCCAATATACCCTGGACTGGTCCGCCATTTCAAAAGTCCTAGAACACCAACGGTCTCTGTCATCCAACCTAGAAAGGACCCACCAGACCTGTGACACCCAATCTGATAAGGGTCCACCTGATCAACAGTTCTAGTACACAGATGACTTTTATCCACAAGACCTATGACGTCTTTCATCCATTTAGCCCTGGACCGGGCTTGCTCAAGACTCCACCTCGAGTTAGGAGTTCCATGTCTTACAATGTAAGCCACCTTCAAGTCTTGACCATATGCTCCTTCTTGTGTCTAACTCAAGTCCACCTTGAGCTCTGATACCACTTATTATGCGGAAGCGTGAATATCCTGGTGTTGGGCCTTACTCTTGGACTCCTTCCCAAAAGGCCTCATACTAGTATATTTTGTGGGCACTTATAAAGATGATCTTCCATCTTTATTCCACCGATGTGGGACATGAGTTTGCACCCTAACAAATCATCTCCTCAAACAAAGGACCATCATCATGACTCGGACCTTGACCACCATGGAGAACCTCCCACTCCTTGCAGCTCCAACTTCTAGGCACCTTTATCATTGCCAAGTCATAACCTCCTCTTAACCGACACACCATGTGTCTCTCTAGGGGTCTACTGTCCCTTCACGGAACTCTGCTACACCCAATCTGATAAGGGTCCACCTGATCAACAATTCTAGTACACAGATGGTCTTTGTCTCACAAGACCTATGACGCCTTCCATCCATTTAGCCATGGACCGGGCTTGCTCAAGACTCGAGCTAAGAGTTCCATGTCTTAACGTGTACGCCACCCTTCAAGTCTTGACTTAATGCTTCTTCTTGGGTCTAGCCCAATTCGACCTTAGGCTCTGATACCACTTGTTGTGCGGAAGTGTGAATATCCTGGTTTGGGCCTTTGCTGCATCTGTGTCAACGGTATATAATAGTACGATATTGTCCGTTTAGGACAAAATCCTCACGGATTTACTCTTGGGCTCCTTCCCAAAATGTCTCGTGCTAGTATATTTTGTGGGCACTTATAGAGATGATCTTCCATCTTTTTTCTACTGATGTGAGACATGAGTTTGCACCCTAACAGGTTTGAAGTTGCTAATTTCTCTTCAACCTCATTATTGATCGACTTCTCTTTATCAAGGTAGGTTAAATTTTCTTCAATTCCGATATTATCACCATACGATGCATCATGCACGCCTTCTATACTTTTTTCTTGTGCATTTGGCCTCCAAATGTCCATCCAGATCAGACTTTTGTTTCAACGGAGTAGGGAAGGTTACACGTCAGGATACCATTCGAACATCTGAGGTTCCACCATTCATGTACTTGGGTGTCCCTATATCCCAACGAAAACTTAAAATTGCTAAATGTGACAATTTGAATGATAAGATGGGTTGGTCGCACAGGCACTGGAGCATTGGGTAAAAGAGGTTTTTCATATGCTAGAAGAGTCACTTTGATTAAAAGAGAGGATCATGTGGAAATAAACCCTCATAAATGGGCTATCTAACTAAAAATAGTGTGAGATTTCAGATTTTATGCAAATTAAAACTAAATAAAAGAAAAACGTTAACAAGTATCGTACAAATTAGTACAAAAATGAGTATATCAGATGGTTTACTCAGTGCTCACCAAAGGTAGCGGCTGCGGGTTCCCTCGTCACCAAAAAAAAAAGTGGTTAGAGATAGATCTTCTTTGGTTAGAGGTTATAATGATAAGTTAATTTTGTTATGAGGTAAAACATGTGGTTCTAATATCATTCTCGATAAAGAAACTCTTACATTTTAAAAGCGTCCTAACAGCTAAATCTTAGAAACTTCGTACTGATAACCGAAGGAGGTCATCTTTGTATTGTTTTACTCTCTCCGTCCCGGTCATTTGTTGTCATTTTCCTTTTTTGAGTGTCATTATTTGTTGTCCTTTCTATATTAGGCATGCCTCTAATGGGTTATTTGATTATCCAATTTCATTGTTGTCCACTTGTCATCTAATAACACTACCCTCAAAACGGAATTTATTTTCGTAGTACGTTTTTTACTCATCGTAGTACTTTTTGTATCAAACATTCCATTTACTTGCCCTTCACTAAAAAGACATTAAACCTAATTCTCTTTAATACGGAAATCGTACCATCTTCAATTACATCAAATTTCTTCAATTATGATCGATTATTCAAGTGACGAAGAGATAATTAATTCGTTAATCATATCTTAATCATTAATTTGAATTTTTCTTATATATATATTTTTTAAATTAGGGTTTACTGCGACTCCAACGTGAGTGCGACTCCCACGTCCGCTGGTTAAGGGTGGCGAGGGTGGGACGCCGATGTTAGGGGTTGTTCGACGTCCTTAGGGACTGTTCGCCGACGTAAGTGCGGCGCTGTTATGTGGCTATTCAATGGTTGTAATTGTGGCGAGGGACGTTATTATGTGCTGATGGGACGCCGACGAGGGTACGTCAATGTACAGTGTTGAAAAAATGGGATGTGAATGATAGATGATGGTACTGTGTACGTCAATGGTAGTTGACGGTACTATGTACCTACAATGTTGTACTCAGTATTTTTTTTTTCTTTTCTTGTTTTCTTATGTAGTATGTCATTGTCTCAACGTAGTACGTCAAAGCAGTACAATAAACCATATAATTAATTTTTAATTTTTAATCCTCAAGCATTTCCCCGGCGACAACCAACCCCTACTACGATGACGACATTAGCCGCCTAAATTGTCGCCATGTGAATTTTGAGATGAATTGTTTTTTTTGACATTAGAGAGAAAACATTAGAGAGAGGTTAGAGAGGGAAAATGAGAGAGAAAATGAGAAGGGTAAAATTGTCAACTTTGTACTGCGATGAGTAAAATGTGTACTACGATAATCAGTACCCCCTCAAATGATCCCCTCCTATTTCCTTAATCTTTATGCCAAAAACAAAGGGAAACAAATGATCGGGACGGAGGGAGTAACTCAATTTGAAATACTTGACAAATTCCATGTGAAGTTTCGAGTATTGTCAAATATGTGAATTTAGGTCTTGTTTCTCAGTAAAGTGAATCAAAACTTTTTTTTTCCGTGAGGCCATTAAAATTGTTTACTTTATTGCTTTGATTGGACATTCTTGTCCAAATCATTTGAGGTAGTTTGAAAGTGAGTGACTTCAACTCACTTCTATTATCTGAGAGGAGAAATAGGACATACATCAGATGTACTCCATCAGATCTCATTAGTTATTGAGCTTATGTGTATTTTTTATGGGCTTTTTAAATGTATAAGTTTCATTTTAATTTTTAGTCGTTAAAAACTCAAATTGAACTGAACTTATATAATGTTTTTGAGTTATATTGTAATTTTTTTTAACTTAATGTTGTTTAAGTGAATGAACTCGAAAATTTTATAGTAAATCTCATAATTTTTAAAACAAAACTCGAAAACTTTATTATAAGCTTAAAAACTATAAAATTGGTGGTAGTACATCAGATTATAGTTTTCGACCCTCCAACCCAAACGTGACACGAGATTTAATTGGGTCGAGTTTAGGTTGTAGGGTTAGTGACCCGTTTACATGTGATACGAACACAAACCCGACACGACCTAATCTTTTTGGCAGGTTTACTTGTAGAGTTGTAGACATATAAAAATCTTATTTTCTTATTTTAACTTAGACGTACATTGTTGGCAAATTACTTGCAACTTCGCATTTTTACCATTTCTTCAATTACAAATTCCCCTTCTCTCCCTAATTCACTTTCACACTCTCCTATCATTTTTTGTCGTAGCCGTAACAATTAATAGTGTAAATTTAATTGCAAAAGCCAAAACGATAATTAACAAAAATCACAAATAACTCTAAATTCGAATTTTTTTAAACATTTATTATCATCAAAAGGCCGTCTTAACAACCACAATGATGTAAATTATTTTCTTGAGATTTGTAACAAATTTACACAAGTATGGTAATTAGCAATAATAAAAGTTTTTGAACAATTTAAAATGTTAAACTGGTGATCAAGAGTGCAAACTTTAAATTGACATAAATATGCACTCAAATGTCCGATTGTGGTAATTTGTTCCAATCATTATCTTAACGAAATCTACGTCCTTGCATAATTTAAGATGTGCTTTATTCACGTTTACGTTTATTCAGTATAAAACATCCACATCTCTTCATGTCCAAACCTAACACAAAAATTTCGCCGACAAGATTTAGCAATAGAGTTTACATGTGAAATCTAATATCCAGTCATGTATCTCAATCAAATCTATATCCCTTCTTAGATTAAGACGTGCATTATTCACGTTCAATCAAATTTAATTTAGCTGTGAAACAACTACATCTCTTCACATCTAACCTATAGTAAAAATTTCGCCGATGAAATTTCTCAATTGGGTTTATAAATTTCACAAATGAGAGCTTATGACGGTCAAAAATCCGTTATAAGCTTGTGACGTGAGACAAAGGGGCAAATGAGAGTAGACCTGACAAAACTGACCCGACCCGATACACGAACTTAGGACCCAAAACCCGAATTAACCCGACTCGGACTTTTATTGTTGCAAAGTGATTATTATCCACAAATAACTTGATATTAGTTAACTCGAAAATGATCTGAGCCCAACCCGACCCCGACCCGTTTACCAGGTCAAGTGAGAGATGCTTGCGGCTGGTCAAAACTCACAGGCTTGTGACCATTACAAGACAAACTGTATAAATTTTGCGTGATTGATAAGCTAAATTATTATTGATTAATTGATTGATTAATTGATGTGCATTATCCAAAGGGACGAGTCGACGAGCATGATCTGGGTCCATATCGGATTCAAACATCAATCTATTATCTATGTCATCAAAGAATCAAACATTCCTCTCTCTCTTCCCTCACGTAATTTCCCTCCTTTAGCCATTTCCCCTAATTCGAAATCCCTAATTCACATCAAATCATCCCTTTCCAAATCATTCATTTTCCTCTCAACTTTTGATTAAATTTGTAATACATACAAAAAGTTTACAACTTTTAACTTTTTAAATCCCTTGTAATTGATCATAATAGTTAGGGATAGTAATCCAGAAAATTCCCCATTTTTCCTCATAAATTTCACTGTCATTTAATCCAAGTGAAATTAAGGAAATTGGGATTTTAGCTCTTTGATTTGAATTTTGGATTTTCAATCTGGGTTATTGATGGAGGAGACATTTGACCCATTAAATGCTGTAAAAGCTTATGTTTTGAAAGATGGGTCAAGTTGGTGGAATGATGTTAATGAATCCTCAATTTGGCAAGATCGAATCTTTCATGTTCTTGCCCTTTTGTACGGAATTGTTTCAATTGTTGCGTTGGTAATGCTCTCTTAATTTATATAATTTCTGGGGTTTTGTTTAATTTGATTATTTTGTGTGTTTTTGGTGGAATTTGTTGATTAGGGTTTTAGGGTTTCTGATTGTTTTGATTTTTTTGAAGTGTAGTTGTGGGTTTTGGAGCTAAAATTGAATTGGGTAGTAATAATGTTGATTGATTTGATGTAATTTGGTATTTAGGGTTTTGATTTGATAGCCATGTGATATGATATACTGTACTGTACTTTGATTAAAATTGATACTTTGGATATTTGATTTGATGCCATATGATATGATAAGTATGTCTGCCTGTCTCATAGAAGACCAAATTTAATTGTGTGAGGTTGGTGATGTAGGTCCAATTGGTGAGAATACAATTCAGAGTTCCGGATTACGGTTGGACCACACAAAAGGTTTTCCATTTTCTAAATTTCTTGGTTAATGGAGGTCAGTGAACTGCATTCTCTTGGCTATTTAACCATCAGTTCGTTTGTCGTGGGCATTGTTTAATTGTTTCGACTCATTTTTCGTGATTGAGCAGTTAGGTGCGGGGTGTTCTTTTTTCGCCGTGATTTGGAACACTTGCGCCCCGAGGTTTGCCTTCAATCTTATGTTTGTCTTTCTTTTTGAGGAACTTTTCTTATGTTGTCTAAGTGTGATTTGTGTCTTATGGTACTCATTCTGGCATTTGGTATAGATTATCCAGCATGTCTTGCTTGATGTGACAAGCCTTGCATTCTTCACGACATACGCGCTTTTGGTGTTGTTTTGGGCAGAGATATACTATCAGGTATTTGCTATACTGGTCATTTATTACTTGTCCTATGACTCGCTTCTTCTTTAGCTGTTAGGTGTAGCCGTCTTGTACTTTCTTGAGCAATCTCAATTGACGCTTTCTTATTTTAGGCACGGGGAGTATCAACTGATGGTCTCAGGCCTAGTTTCTATACAATTAATGCAGTGGTGTACATAATTCAGGTGTAACTTCTATTCCATACACAAGGAGTATTTTGTAAATTATACTCCGTATATTTCTTTGTTTTCAGATTGTTATATTAATTTGTCGTTCAACACAAAATTCTGGCTACCATTTTTTACACCTTTAGTGTCTGGGCTACATTGAGAGGAGTGGCATTTCACAAATACAATATGTTTTAGATGTTCAAGCCTAACTTAAATTGCTATTTTATCAAATTATATCCACCAATGAAGACTGAAGACTAGTTCTTTTGATCAAGACATTTCTGGTGACTTATAGGGAATAAAGGACTGTTGGACACACTTGATCCATAAGCCTCTTGATGAATGCCAGGAATGCTGTCATATTGTTTCCATGCTTTATACAGAATATTCATAGCTCGGAAACTAAACGCTTCTTTGGATTGGGGGATTTGGAGGGAAAGGAAAGGGAGGGGGAGTAAGGGATTTAAGTATCTTGTTGGGTTAACAAAGATGGGTGAGGAATCCATTTTCCCTCCTCCAACTCTCCAAGGCATATCAAAATCCCTTCTCCCCGTATCTTCCCTCTCTTCTCTTTTCTTCTATGCTTCTCCGCTCCTATTTTGCTATCCAGACAAGCCTTAAGTCTCCAGTGTTATCAAACAATTAACACTCAGTCTGATTCAACTTAGTATCCAATGTCTCTCTTTTGCGTCCACATTAAAATCTTGGGCACGTGTTGTGCTGTCTAAATAGAAAGCAAGGCCTCTGTTTCTAACACTATAACAAGGAGTATGCACACATCTGCAGTTAGTTTTCTGTTACTTCGCTTCTCTTATAAAATCAATACCCTACTTTGTGAAATGAGTACTTCAGTAGTTCAGTTGTACTGTGTTGTCTAATTCAGGAAGATGCCTCGGTTACACTCTAATATATCGATTAGGCGATTAACTCCACGTAAAAGACTTAAATGCTAATCGGCTTTAATGCTTTGACGACACAAATTGTGAACAAGTAGATAAATATTTTTTAGTGTTACTGCCGCTTGGGTTGTTGGGTAATGACTGAATGAAATCCGGAGCTTTTGAGCCACTCAGAAGAAAGTTGGGTTCATTTCTCCCAAAGAGGCTCTTTAGCCATAGAGTTTGACTATTTCTTAGAGATTCTTTGAAGTCTGAATGTTTCATACAAGCTTTTATGCAAGCGCCGGAGTATGTGTCTTGCTGTACTTCTATGGTACTAGTAGCTTTTTGGAGAGAAGTTAATTAATGACTTCCATCTAACTGGACTGATTGTGATTACTATTGTTTGATCTACTAACTCTGCTTTTTCCATGTCAGATTGTTTTATGGTTGATCTTGTGGTGGAAGCCAATTCATGTTCTGGTTATTTTGTCGAAGTTGTTTTTTGCAGGTGTGTTCTTTATGCACTATACATTCAGAGTTTCCAGGTTAATAATTTTTTTTATACGTATAGCTATAAACTCACCATGCATGTACCGTGGCAGGCGTGTCTTTGTTTGCTGCTTTTGGATTTCTTCTTTATGGAGGAAGGTGAGTATGAACAATTTATTTTATCTGTTTTTGTAACTAAGATTAATGAATAACTGTCTGAAATTAGCTGTCTATACTTTTTCTTGAATATTGCATGGCGGGCTTTTATTTGTAGTTAGTGATTAGCTGTGTTAGTATACGAGTTGGCTACTTGGTTGTTACCCTCCAAATTTATGCCATTGTGTTGATATTATCCATTTTGAGTGTCAGGAGCTTGTGCCACCGCCCACCACATCCAAACTTTGAAAGTCATTAAGGCCTTGGACTGATCTGAACTTATCTGAACTGAACTTATAGGAACTGAACTTAACTTATATCTGAACTGAATTGAACTGACCTTATAGGATCTGAACTCTTTTGAACTGAACTTATAGGATCTGATCTAAACTGAACTGAACTTATAGGATCTGAAATGAACTTATAGGATCTGAACTGAACTTATAGGATCTGAACTTAACTTATATGATCTGAACTTAACTTATATGATCTGAACTTTTCTGAATTGAACTTATAGGATCTGAATTGAACTGAACTTGTAGGATTTGAACTTAACTTATAGGATCTGAACTTGTCTGAAGTGAACTTATAGGATCTGAAGTGAACTTAATTTAAGTGAGTTTAAGTCCAAAAGAACAGGACCTAAGTAGATAATGAGGAAATTCCTAACAGAGTAATTTTTTATAGCGAGGAGGAGATAGGGGAAGAGGAGCTATCGAGTGAAGCTGTCTTGTAAGCAGATTCTGTAACCTTAAGAACAAAGGAAGTCCAATGATTATTTACATTTCTGAGAGGGACGGTTGACGTGACTTTTATGAATTGATATTGAGAATGATAGTTGCCAATGGTTTTCACGTTCGTAGTCAAATGTTATCGAAAGACTGTCTTTGCTCTCCTGTAAAATTTATCCTCTTTCGTCTGGCTCCTTTGACAGCCATTGCTAATGTTTTTGTTGGCATGATTGGAGCCCTATAACATACGGAGTAATATTTTTGCGTTCTTGCTTATATTTTGGTATTTTTCTTAGATTGGACACTGAAAGACTATAAACATTATAGCAATATCACTTTATAGAATTGATTTCAATAAACAAAAATCCCGTTTTGTATATTTGAATGTAAGTTGGTATTACTATTAAAAGTAACCCTTATTCCGTTAGTTTGAAATAATTAAGCATCCCCAAGTATATTCAAATTGTCATTTTTAGGTTTAACATAGTAGTCCTTTTTAACTTGTGTTCTACTAACTTTGTCAAAAGTGTCTCGTGTCCTATATTTTGAGCTGCCGTAGTGCCGTTTCTCACTGTTCATGCCCATTTGCATGCAACCTAGTTTTATCGCCCTACTGCTTCGCTGTTATTCTTTCTATACGTTAACTTTTCATATTTATGTTTGATCTGATGCATAGTTCTATTGTGCAAAGTGCTGTGGGTTGTCTTTTTTTTTTTTGCCCCTCCCTCACACCAAATCAATCTTACAAAAAAATTCATCATCTGCAGTCTTTTCTCATTATTGCAGTTACTCCCCCTAGTTTCTGTGTTACAATTAAATATCAAATCATATTTTCATTTGTTGGAACTTCTTTTATGGTTTTCTTGGCAGGCTTTTCTTAATGTTGCAACGACTGGAACAATCAAAGGGAAGGCTGAAGAAGCTTCAAGAGGTATATTGCTCAACCACCCCCTCCTATGTGTTCTATCTCTCTCTCCTTCGTTTGGCGTCGAGCATTTTTTATATTGAGATTGTTTTCTTGTTGTGATTTCCTGCAGGTTGGCTACGTCACCACAATATGTTTCACATGTTTCCTCATAAGATGTGTTATGGTAAGTGCTGCTTATCTTTTAAATAAATAACCCTACTTGGTTTTTAATGGCCAATTAAAACATATTGTCTATCTTCTTCAGTATGAACTTTCACGTGGGAGCCAAAAAGAAATACTCCTAAAGTTGTTGGTTTATAGTTTTGAACTTTTTGAGGAATGAACAATAGGAACTTTAACACATGTTCAGTAAAAGCGAGGATAGTTGAATTTGGGGAGAAAGAGCTTGGTAATTTTTGAAGAAAAACAAACAAGTTCGGCAGTATTGTTCAGAAAGGAAGAAATTGAGGCAGCTTTTGGCTGAGAAAAAGGAAATGAGGTGATGTTGGAGCGTTTGAGTAAAGTGACCGGAATTAGGTAGGGTTTGGCCAAAAAAAAGGCATTTTCTCACAAATGAAGTAAAGCCAAGGCAGCATTTGACAAAAAAACTCTTGGTGATGTAAACTTCGTGATTTGAATTAACCTTAATAGGAGCATAGATAAGTGAAGAATTAGATGAATATTTAATGTTCAAACTCTAAAGTTTAAGCTGTATGTTTTATGCCATAAACAACAAACCAAGTTCTTTTCACACGCTCTTTCAGAATGACAAACACACCAAATAGCGGTTTTAGTTCCCAGGAAGTTAATGCATCATTAAAACATTACTGTGCACCAACTTCTCCTGCAGATGTGCTTTAATGCTTTTGATAAAGCTGCTGACCTTGATGTCTTGGATCATCCAATTCTCAATTTTGCGTACTACCTGGTGAGTGACTACTAACTAGCCTCTCTTCTTAATGTGGTGTCACTTATCAGTTATCATCATGTCACGTGCAAATTATCCCTTATCTTACCTTGGAATCTTGGATATATAATGGGATTAAGTCTGAAAATGGCCTCCTACCCTATCTTACCTTGAATTATATTATGGGGCAAGTCTTTTGAAATGGCCTCATAGCCCACCTCTACCGCTTTCTAGAATCTAGAGTACATATTTGTTGTTCCTTATCTTTTTATTTTCCTTTAGTTTGTGTATTTTTAGTCAATATGCATTGATTTTTGTAACGACATGCCTCCCTGTGGAAAGCATATCAATCGATTCAATCCCAAACCTGAGGACCATGTGGTACTCCATGAGAAATGAGAAAAGAAGTACGGAGGGTTAGATGAGCAATATTCATATTGTCTGCTAGTCCCTCCATCCCATTTAGATGGATGATTCGGAGGGAAAGAGTTGTGAACGATTTTCTTACTGTTTGGTTAGTAAGTTAGGTTGGAGGGAAATGGAGAGAATCATTTATCCTCTTGTAAGCGAGAATATAATCCTTTGAACAACGGAAAGATTTGGACGTAAAACACACTAGGTTCATTCCCCCTTCCCTCCTTCAATTGCATTCAAACAAACCCTGTATCTTTGACTCCATTGGAAATGCAGTTGATGCAATGATCTTTGTTGATAATTTTATATGCTCTTAATGATAAAGTGACTTCTCGCCCTCACATTTTATGTTTCCCAATTGTCTCAGTTGGTGGAAATATTACCGTCTTCTCTGGTCCTTTTTATATTGAGAAAACTCCCCCCAAAGCGAGGCATCACTCAATATCATCAAATTCGGTAAAGTGTATATATGAGGCTCAAATGATGTTGCGTGCTACTCTTATAAAAGACTCAAGTGAGAGGAATGAAACTGCACAAGTCCCAACCGAGAATTCTCCCTACGTGCAGTCTGCCAAACGCTTGTTGGTTGAAAAAAAAAAAAACAATTTTAACAAGAAATGTGTTTTAACAAGTCTTTGTTCATATGTTTGCCTTGTTCATTTGGTACTAATTTTTCTCCAATGACACCTGGTGTATTTATTTTCTGATTGTGTACCTTGGTACAGTTCCTTGGCTTTTCATGCCACAATAAACTACACAGTATTTATCAAACAAAAAAAAAGGAAAAAAATTGTTATCTAGGATTGTTTCAGTTCTTTTGTTGATCTTGTTCTTTGCTATATTTAAGTCGGAATTTTGTGGTTGGTTTACATGAATTTGGTTACGTTTGAAGGTTGAAAAGATTCTAGCTTTTCAATGTCCTTCATCTTATCTTGCATACATATCAATTTCTTTGCCCTATCAAATTAAGTTTACAGAAATATTCTTGAGATTTACAAACATACCTGGATAACTGTTTATGGATCTGAAGTCGTGGTTGTCACCTTAGTCGTCTAGTCGGGTTCATTTTTCTTTAGTTATTATTGGGGAAGAGAAGGAGCAAAGAGGGCTATTGCATATTACCATCCAAATAGCTTCGAAATTCATCTGAAACTGCACCTCGATTCCCCCATAGTATTGTCTGCCGGTCGCAGAAAGATAAAGATTGGTATTAGGAGAATAGGAGAGGGGAGGGATGGACATTGCAATGGAGCTAAGGAGTGCGTTGATTCACATCTTTCAGTTGTGGAGTATTTATGTAGTTGAGGAGTTTGAGAGTTTGACTGGTAGAGACGACCAGCTGGTACGTCATTTTGGCAAATCATGCATATTTCCCCTTCAGCAGAGCTGATGTAGTTTTCTTTATATTCATGGGGAAAACAGTATTTTTTTTCAAGTAATGTTTTGGAAAAGAAAAAATTAAATTAAATTAAATTAAATTATTGGGCTGGGTTTTATTGAATGTAATTGTTAAATTGGTCCACGCCGGCAGTTTTTGTCGCCGCGTGCTAGTTTTTGAAAAAAGAAAATTGACAACTCAGTTGACACTTCAAAAAACATTTAAATAAAGGATTAATTGACGGGAATAATTTCACCTTTGCAATCTCTTCTCATAATAATTCAAGCTTTCATTAATCTCCTAACAGTCTGACCTTTTACCCTCATTTTCTTTAAATGCACCGATCATAGATTAGACTTACAGTAGTAGGTAAGTAGCCGTATTGTATTCTCTTACTAATGCCCCTCTTTTATGCATGTTGCCCATTTATTAGTCATTATATCTCAATTAAACAAGGTGGATCAATTAATACATACTTTAAGCAAATGAACCAAAGTCAAGTGGCCAAATACATCTCAATCACAGTTTGGTGCCAAAACTGAAATTGCCATGGCTATGCCCTGCACCATCTAGCCTAGCCTCGTCCATCATCAACTGTCCGCCATATTCCCTCGTTCGTAAACGTTTAACTGAAGGCACCACCACAACTCTCCAATTAAGCCACCATGGTTCCACACTTCCACCCACCATCCCAAAATCAACCCTCCGCAAACAATCATCGACGACACCACTTTCCCCATTGCATTCTCGCACCAACCACCGGAGCATAAATGTTCGACCACCACTAATCCACTTCCATCCCAGCTATGGCCCTATCAGGTGCACTTGATACAGGAGTGTGGCTTGTAACAGACAAATCTATACATTCATAAAAAGAGAATAGCGGTGTGACATGACTTTGTGTGTGCTTCTGTCCTTCGCCGACGTCACTATTTACGGAAATGCCACGACTTTGTTTCTTTTCACAAACACCTACTACTATGCTTGTCTTTCTCAATCTCACATTGATTTTCAATGGTATTCTTCAGTTCGCATCATTTTGAGATAGCTTGTATCCCTACAAGACGTCATAAATTATGGCATTGCCACTTCGTTTTCTGATCTCAATTTTTCTTCTGTGTATACTTTTCGTCTGTTGCTTGTTCAAAGTACATACCTTTCACTGCGGAAACCCCATCGTAGGTACCACCTTACCATCTGATTCTCTTTGTTTTCGCTGGCTTTCGAACTCTATTTCCTTTTTTAAAGTTTACTGAAAATTGGTCACCATACTAAAATGGTGACTCGTATTATCTCATACATATTAAGACGAGTTTATTGCGGTCATAATCCTATTTGTTTGCTTACTCATATGACATAACGGTGGGAAAAATCCTATTTTAACAATACGGCATGTTGCAGTCCGACAATTTATTTATGAGTTTTAGAATTATGGCGGATACAATTAGTAAGCAAAATTGATGTAATCCCTACGGTCACCAACGTTTGATGTCTTGCCCAACTAAAAGACTACTACTTTCCTTTCCTATTGTTTCCTCCACAATAGTGCGTTTACATCTTAAATCTCGTACAAGGAATATCAGGGATTTATTTCATATAAATGTCAGTTGATCAACGTATATCGGTAACGCTCAGCTGACTAGAGTTAGACGTTACTGTCGT
>JAOWBH010093856.1:0-14381 GCA_028566215.1 Silene coronaria | reverse complement strand
GAAGGTGGTGGCTACTCCAACTCTAAGCGGGGTTACTGCAACCGTAACAAATCCTATTCCGAAGGCTCGAGCTATGGTGGTGGATCGCAATAAGTGGTAAGGGAGCTCACAGTTGTCACGGCCTAAAACAAACATGAGTGTTGCTAGTGTAACAGTAGCCCCATGGTGGCCTAGTTGAGCGTCCACGAATGAAGTTGACTCAATTGGTGGACTAGCAGTTATTCTTGGTGATTCCGGGGTTGGGTTTAATCCGACAACTTGCACAAAATAATAATTATTTAAAGCTAACCGACAATGTGTTATTTAACACTAAAGTGGGTGAATAAAGCTAACTCGATTATTAATTAGATCAAATAAGAGATAAAAGGTGGGTTAAAAACTCGTAAAATATAGTCTTATCACCAATTTTACTCGAGTTGGGTCGACTCGGGTACAATTTAACTTTACATGTTTGGGTACAGGTTGAATAAGGTCAATTCGGGTTGTGAGGTCTGATCACTTGTTAGCACTTTTGTGAAAAACAATGGCTTGGCACGCAATTAAGTTAGCTAGAGACTGAGAGTGTGAAAATGTAAATCAGAAAGACAAGACGAATTTGTAAATTATTGAAAGAAAGTTAGAAATGAGCAATTAAAAAAAGGTTATGGTTGAAAAACACTATGCTTTTAGTCTAAAGATGGTACTCCCAGGAAAATGAATTTTTCTTCTGCATCATAGAACGACATAACAATCAACACACAATACTTCTGAATCTCAATAGGAAATTTAGTATAACCCTGACACTAATATAGGGTCGAATTATTCTATTTGGATAACGAATTCGATTCGGTGTGGTTTATGATTGTCAATTTCTATTCGTTTATCCAATTCCCTAACACTCTACATACCAATAGTCCTTATTAAAATGAATTAACTAGTTATAGAAGCAGCATCATTGACTACACTAGCTGTAGTTGTGGACTTTTTATTCCTAGTTCAGTCGTTCTCCATAGAAAATGTGTTTCATCATATTGTTACACAGTTTCATCTTATTTTAACATATGCCTTGAGATGGTTAAGTTGTCTTAAGAATGACTTACAAGACGGTTCCTCTTCGAGTCTTCTCTACCGGTCCACTAGCCAACACATTGTTGATGAACTAAATAATTCTGTATGTTGTTTATTTACGTTCTCTATTTGTCTTTCTCGCTTCTATTATAACATCTCAAATCTGTCCAGAACAATCAACAGATCACAGGATGTTTGGTAATGCTGGCTTTGTCATTATTATTTTTGTTGTAGCTAATTTAGTTTTAGCATTACCTGCAATTTCAGCAAACATAAACTTCCAATGCAATGGTTTCCAATCAGCCAACCTTGAGTTAGATTCCGATGGCATAGCCACCTACACCGACACCGGTCTGTTGATGCTTACTAACTTCACCAAGAGAGGATCTGGGCATGCTTTCTTCCCTTTTTCCATTCCCTTCAAAACAATACAACCAAACTCCTGTCATTCCTTCTCAACCACCTTCGCCTTTGCCATAGTTCCCGAAGCCAACTACACAGGGCTAGTTGGCCACGGTATGGCCTTCGTCATCTCCCCGACACAAGACTTGTCTGCCCAACTCCCAAGCCAGTATCTCGGCCTTTTCACTGCCACTAACAATGGGAACTCTAGTAACCACGTCCTAGCTGTCGAGCTTGACACAGTCCAGGACTTTGAGTTTAAAGATATAAACGATAACCATGTAGGCATTGATATCAATTCTATGGAGTCGACTTTAGCTGCTCCTGCCGGGTATTATGCCCCATCTATACACGACACAAACAAGGAGTTTAAGAATCTGTCGTTGAAAAGCGGGGAGCCTATGATTGTTTGGATCGATTATGACGCTACAAATATGGTACTCGATGTAACTCTAGCTCCTATTTATGTACCTAAACCTCTTACCCCGCTGTTGTCCTTGTCCAAGGATATTTCCCCTATTATTAAGGATACAATGTATGTTGGGTTTTCGGCAGCCACTGGTTTACTCCGTTGTAGTCACTACTTATTAGGATGGAGCTTTGCCATAGATAGGAGGGCTCAAGATTTGACCCTCTCTAAGCCACCCAAAATTCCGGGACCTCGAAAAAAGGTTCCGTTGTTCTTTCCAGTTGGGTTGCCTATAATAATCATAGGGGTAGTGCTATTATTATGTATAGTATTGATCTATGTTTATCGGAAAAGAAAATTTGCAGAGGAGATCGAGGATTGGGAAATAGAGTACGGTCCTCATCGGTTTAAGTACAAGGACTTGTATGTTGTGACTAAGGGGTTTAATGAAAAACAGTTGTTGGGTCGAGGTGGATTTGGTAAGGTCTATAAGGGGGTTTTGTCTCAGACAAACCTCGAGATTGCGGTGAAGAAGGTCTCTCATGATTCAAAGCAAGGAATAAGGGAATTTGTGGCGGAGATTGTTAGTAGTGGGAGGCTTCGGGCTATTGTCGTAAGAAGACGGAGTTGATGTTGGTCTATGATTATATGCCCAATGGAAGCTTGGACAAATACCTGTACTCACAACAAACCTTGACACTTAGCTGGGAACAGAGGTTCAATATTGTCAAAGGGGTTGCATCTGGCCTTTTGTATCTTCATGAAGAATGGCAGCAAGTTGTGATCCACAGGTAATTCTAAATTATTCATTCCTAATTATTTTAACATTTGCTCATGATTTTACTAATTTAAATTGTACTTTGTCCGTCCCGATCAATTGCTATTTATTCCGTTTGTAGGTGTTTTAGGCAATTGTTATCTATTTCCTTATTTGAAATGTTTTCTCTGGTGAGAAATGTCACAACTCCCATTGATTTGTCACAACTCTTATGAGCATCATAGCGTCAGTCGCATAGAGCTTTCAAATTCAGATCCTATCACACATATTTTCATTGATATTACCGTCTTAACGCCTATCATAAACGTTTTAACCTTCTGATTAAAATATTTTTGTTATAAATCTTATAATGAATTGTTGGTAATAAACTACATACAGGGATATAAAGGCTAGCAATGTACTCCTTGATGGAGAGTTCAACGCAAGAATAGGGGATTTTGGCCTTGCTCGATTATATGACCATGGTTCCGATCCACATACCACACATGTTGCAGGCACAATAGGTTACCTTGCCCCAGAACACACTACTACTGGTAAGGCAACAAGGAGTACCGACATATATGCTTTCGGAGCATTTTTGCTCGAGGTTTGTTGTGGAAGGAGGCCTATAGATATGAGCGCGCCCAATGGGGGAGTGATCTTGGTGAACTCTCCATCAAGGGTGAGCTCCTTCAGGTTATCGACTCAAATTTGAGGTTAGGTGATCTCAAGGCGGATGAAGTTGAGCTAGTGTTGAAACTTGGCTTACTTTGTGCCAATGTTGAACCAACAACTAGACCGAATATGAGACAAGTGGTGCAGTACTTGGGTGGTATGCATCCGTTACCAGAATTGTCAGGGCTAACCCTTGGTTCTCGGGGGTTGGCATATGGTCAGAGTGACAAGGAACTTAGTAATCCACTAAAGTCGGGTTCATACCCGCCATCCTTCATGGACGAATCTGTCATTTATGTGGGTCGTTGAGATCCAAGTGTAGGATTATCCTACATTTATGATTTATAGGTCATGTGCTGTAGATACCATTGAGAAAGAATAACCATTAAACTTGCTTGTAACCTTATCACTGACTTTGTACAAAGCGGAGTAATTCTTCATTTGAGCTGCTGTAAGTTACAGCAAAGTTTCAACTCGGTAGTCCTTCATTCCTATGTGTTTGTACAGCCAAACAACTAACCAATTTTCCACTTGGGAACGTCGTTATTAAAGGAGACATAGACCATAGGATCGTGGAATAAAGTACAAGGAAAACGATTTGGATCGTTTTAGGATTGTTTTAGTGTTAAGATTGCTCTACTTTTTTTGCAAATTGGTCTCTTTAAGTATAATGTTGAAGATTTTCTACTCGATGATACGAATATTTTTTTACCACTATATGATAAGACACTGATATGAATATTAAACCCAACCTTCGACACTTCTACTATGATTTCCGATGATGCAAGTGTGAGAGCGATCATTGAGAAATAAGAGAGAATAAGGAGGTTGAGCAGCCTGGACTTTACCTATAAAAAGAAGAAATGGACCCCTTCAATTATTTACAGTTTGATTAACACCTGGAAGTTCATGCCAAACAGTTCGTTCCCACCTGAACGAAAAGAAAAAACACAATTAGAAAACCATAGGCAATACATGGTCTAATAAGAGATCTCCATGCAAAAACACACCTAAAATCTTTGACAACTTGATAATTTGGAACATTTGAGGTATGCTTGTTGCTTTAAATAGTCGAATTTCATGCTCAAACGGGCAACATTCACCTCATGCTTCGATGTGGGTTAGTCGCCATTGGCTTTGATTTTAATGAATGTGGTAAGTTGCTCAACATTCCAGAGAACCAACCCTATTATTATTTCCATAAAGTTGTGCTTAAACCAATCAATTTCAGGTGTCTACCAGCCAACTTCACACTAACAAAACAAGGTACCCTCCTTCCTCAGCAATAAGCCAGTAACACAATAAATAACATCAAAAAAAATGATCAGCCATAAATAATTTCAATACGAACTCACGTGATTTCCTCCCGACTCTGGATGCTTACAATAACCCATATAATTCAAACTTAGGGTTCATATGGTGCAAATATGGGATGAAAAGCTGGTGAAAGACCCTGGAAAATGACGAAAGCCTAGCGGATCTGGTCCTGTTTAAAAGGCTCAAAACTATACAAGGTTCTGAGTGTAACTTATTTTCCCCTTTCACAGCAGATATAGCAGAACAATGCGCACAATTTCAAAGAGGGGGTATATATCAAAGTACTTGAAATGACTTACTAATAGAAATTATCTGGGTGAGTCTCTATGATAGGTTTAACTTCAGTGTTTCACCATTTTGCTCTCTTAAAACGTCAAGCTGTACACTATGCTTCAAATTTGTTCCAATTTTTTTCACAGAGCTGGAAAGAAAAATAAGCATGTAGTCAACTGATGTCAACTTCATCAATGGATGCAAGTATGATTATCTCTGAACAAATTTTACCACAGATAAGATAAGAGGAGCAATCGAGCAGACATTTTTTGACCAATAGAGCTACAGTGAATATATAAAAGGGAACATGCTTACTAGAATGCGTCACTTGAGTAAACAGTACAAAACCAACTCAGCAAATATAGCAAGTCTCCCTTGTGACGGGCATATCCGTCACAAGCTTGCGATGGGTCAAGTACTACCCATGTGAGTAAATAAGACAAAACAGATGGATATGCATGTTACAAATGAGAATTTGTGCAGCAAATAACATCGGTATCACCAATGATAGCCACCCAACAGAAAATGAGAAAAATCAATAATTAACCCATGGACTAACTAAACAACAGAAACCCTAAGGCTCGTACCCTAGTCTACAAGGACAAAATATTTTCAATCCTTCTATCCCTTTAATTGTCTACATTTCTTTATAGTTCAGCCCAAATTAATAGGCCCCTTACTTGATACAGAAAATAAAATAGTGACCTTCACAACTTGCCTCAGTTAAGTTACAATTTTATTCCATCTCGCAGCAGTGCACACGTTTATTTCGAGAAGATGAAGAGCAAAGGTTTTTAAAAAATTCAAGCCAAGGAGCTATTATGGTCTTTTTATCATTGTCATTTTGGAAGAAAAAAGGAAAAAAAAAAAAAAAAAAAAAAAAAAAAAAAAAAAAAAAAAAACATCAATAACAGGACCTGCAGATGGAAATATACTTTCAATGAACTGCAGACTAATTTGCCATCACATTTACAAATGACATCATTGGGACGTATGCCAAAACAATAAGCTGGTGAATCCTCAGCAACCTATTTTAGTAACAAAAAAAGGAAATGACATGAAGAAGAGACAGATACCGGCAAAAAGCCCACAAGTACAAATATAAGTTGGGTTGAAGCCTGTGAAAGTCCAACCCGTGATTTCCTAGTATAAATAGATACAGTGATGATTAATGGCAATATTTTTCACCCATCAGTCATAACTAAAAAGGTCAGGCATATGGAACTGGGACAATATTTGGAGGATTTGGAGGGAGAATGAGGGTTACAAAATCCTCCGTTTGGCTAGCAAATAAGATAGGAGGGAATAGAGTCTGTGGACGGAAAATTAGGGTCCTCTAAACGCTATGCACTGAAACTGGGTGGTGCAGTTGAACAATCTTCAATCATAAATCATAATCATTCAACAAACAATTTATAGAAGCAAAGAAAGATAACTTCACAAAGTCCTAACCCATGACGCATTTAGGATCGAGCATAGAACCTGTTTTAGAATTTTCTCTCGTCTCTCCGTGAAAAAATTGAACAGGTCAGACGTAATTGATCTGTTCTTGAAAATTAAAAGCAGCTCTACAGCTGTATCAGAATCAGATGTCACGCACTAGCACAGGTAACCCAGAATAGTAGATAGCTTTTTCAGAGGAAAACAAAAGGCAATTACAGTTCAAACACACAATTTCCATGAATACACACAAACATAAACATCAACAATTTTACTACTAGTAACAAGTGTTCAGTACATACAAAATAAGCACAGCCTAGAGAAAGACAATTAGGTTAACCCCAAGGTCTGGAAATCAGAACTGTCAATCTAAGAAAATGCATTCTAATTTTCAGTTTTCAGTTTTCACCTACAACATTGTGTGTGATTCTTCATGGACAAAACATGAGACAAGAGATATGTGGTTACAAAATTTAATTACTCTCTTTTTATAACTCAACGCTAATGTCAATTAGGTTCAAGGACAAACCGTCACAATCCTGCAAGTCCTCTGGCAAAAAAAAAAGCAAGCGCACTCCGGCACCAAGCTTCCTAATTTTGTGGTCTACACACATAATCCAGACACAATAACAAGTGAAATACCTCTTTAAACTCATCAGCAACTACAGGAAGATCACGGAAAAGAAAAATTAATCAGCTGAAGGGAGTAACAACTAACAATAATAATATATTATGCAAGCACTGAATTTTTCCAGGAACAGTAAGACCATGGACTGATAAGCACCAAGCATTATAGAATTGTATCAAGTCCTCACAAGCCCATTTCACTATCTGAATACAAGATTATGTTAATCTGTTTAAATTATCATTAAGTGGACTCATCAATTACTTCAAAAAAAAAAAATCATCATTGGAAAAGAAGGTGTCTATAAGAAACATTCTAAGGTGCAGACAAGTTAAGTTTGCCACCAATGGTATGGCTTTTAACATTATGGCCACTCTATAGCTAGACTGCTAGAGACTAGACAAAGAGATAAGAGTCATGAAACACCGAAGAACTCTAGAGGTAATCATTCCCTGAATGGTGGGCATGAAACATAAAGTATAGCATCAGTTACAGACCTCAGATTATTACGAAGTGACAGTTTTTGATGATTGTTATAAATTGTCTGAGAATGCAATTCAAATCAATAATTAATGTTTATAAAAGTTCAAAGAAGTAAAAAGTATTTTTGAACAGCGAGCAACAGACCATTGAAAAGGTCTTGATCAAGAAAGTTATGACATTCCACTCCTCATCCAAACATTCACCAAATTCAGAAAAGGGACAAAAAGTGAATAAAAATAAAAGAAAAGGTTGAGAAGCCGCCGGATATTACCAAATAGGTATCTGGATTTATTCTCTCAACTACTTTCATAACATCTTACTTACTTTTTCCAAAGAAAATAATGTATTGTCGTACTGGGTTCTCCATTCTTGAGATACTACAAAATGTCCAAGAAAGCATTAAATGATTAAGTAGAAGGCTGGAAGCAAACTCATGTAATTCTACTTGATTTTCGCTGGCAGCATCATCCCATAATTCCTTTATACACATACAAGAGTAACAGTAAGAGTGGTTGATTGTCGTGTATATATTTTTCTTCTGAGAGCATCAATTAAAATCCTATGGAAGTAGGGCAGAGGGCACGTAGCCAAATTGGTGATCCTCGTTTAACTTGGGTCCCAATATTATTTAGGTACTTGTATTCCTTATTATTGGTGGCCTATATACTCGTCCCTACCGGATCCAATCCATTTGAGTGAAGGTATCACCTTGAACTGCATGCTCAAAGAGAAGCTTCAAACAAAAACTACACTAGAAAGTAGAATTAGTAAGTAATTTACACACTTACTGTCAAAGGACTGGGCCGTTAAAGGAATTAAAACTAAATCATAGGAAAGAACAATATGTGTCAATGGAGAAACAAGTGAAAATAAGATCCATTGTCTCTCCTACACACAACACATATAGCATGACTTTTTTTTTTTTAAGGGAAACACATATAGCATGACTTAGCACAGTCGTTAATCTTCTAAATTTATTCTACATAAGACCAAGTAAAACTAAACCATAGAGAAGGAAAATGTGTGAATGGGGAAACAAGTGTGAATAAGATTTGTGGTCTCTCCTGCACATAACAGATATAGGCATATAGTATGACTTAGCACAGTTTTTCACGTTCTATGCTAAAGGATGTCATTAGTTTGATTATACAAGCGCCATTTATAATGCCGAAGGCCTGAATCTTAATTTTATCAAACAAATGCCCCAACCTCATCACCAATTCCCCTCTTGCCCAACACCAAGAAAGGCACAAACTGGAGAAAAAATTCATAAAAAGCAAATAAATATCAATAGAGGGGAAAAAAATCTACGGCGCACATTAGAATTATTCGATGGCGATGATATACACAAGGAAAAAAAAAATAGTCCTCCAGTTACGATGTAGCAAAAAGATTAAGAACATACCTTTGTAACAACCACACCTCCGGTGACATCGGGGAATACTCTCATAAATTCCCTCAGATAATCAAATGAAGTCGAATGAAGATTCGCAATTTCCATACCAAGCCAAGGCCGATGATATTGCCTGCACCTACAAAGCTTTCAGACACTTGCTGATGGCACGTGATGATGGTAGAGAGAAGTCAGAGAACCAATGATGAGAAATCTATTATTACATACATAAATCGACACCCAACAGCAACTGTCGTCAATATTTATCACTTGGGTGACTGGATGGTGAAATTCTTATAAAAACACGATCCAGGTCCTTTTTTTTGTAATTCGCGATCCAAAATTACAAAATACGATCGATTTAGATACAATATTTAAACTAGAGATTCGTTGGACATATTACAATGAACATAATGCAATAGTTTATATTAATTCACTTGTTTTACTTACAGATTCAACTATACAAAATTTGTACAGCTACAGAGAAAATAAAATGATACACTACTAGTTGGAGGATCCAAAAGCCACAACCAATACAATGGAAAGGCACAAACACAACAGCCTTATTCCCCTTCATCTATCTCTGACCTTTATTTTTCCTAGAAACACACTAATAATTGGAGATTTCAAATCCCTGACCCATACAATGGAAAGGCACAACACAACACCCTTTATATTCCTTCATCTCTTCTGACCTTCTTCATAGAAACTTCACCCACGTCCCTTCATCTTTAACATCCATTACCATCAAAAGCTACAAAACCTCATATATGAATCTTACCTATACCTTGGGAGAGAGAAAATTTAAGCAAACCATACTAACTCATATCAAAATGAGGCTATAACTTTTGCCTTTTTCCTGACTATTTTGTTGTTTTATAAGCAAATAATAACTAAGTGGTTTTAGGCAAATTGGATAGAATCGGTAGTCTGTACGTAAACGAATGGTAAATTGATATCAATTCATACGGTACCAGACCAAATATCATAGCCTTGGTTCCGCCTTATCCACAAACACAGCAATAAAAGCACATTCCCAAAGCTTCCGATTTAACTTCTATCTAACCCCACAAAGCGGTTCCTCAATAAATTTGTTTTTACATTTAGGGTAAAACCCACTTTCTTGTTAAATATTCAGCAATCTATACATCAGAGAGTACACAAGATCACGGATTCACAGCATATGAGCAAAGGAGACTACATAAGTCTTTGAGGAACATCAACATCTTAGAAATGTTAATCCTCTCCAACACCACAGTTTGGAAAAAAGCCCTCATACTCAGGTACTTTGATTTTCATATAGCTCACACTACCACCATGAAAGAAGGCAATTTAGATCTTATCAACACTCTTATGAAAGATTGCTGATAAAACTACCTAAAGAAATAATTCTCCAAACATGACCATCTTATATCCCTATCGAAACACCATTATTGAGAATAGAAATGAGGCCGATTCCATCTCCCACACAAAAGGAGCTCGCCGGAAGTAAAGATCCCATGAATTCCCATCATGCAAACATATATCGGCCACTTACTTATGTAGGTCTAATAGTACAGATCCTAAATTCTAGGAAACGCAGAAGATAAGCATTAGTTCCATTGGATGCCACAAAGAAAAAGGTTCTAGACCAAATAGTCACAATTTTTCCCACATTACAAAAATATTCTTATCAGGATCCGTTATTTTGGCAGGAATTCATTTGAGTGAGCCGTAAATCTCCTTCACCTTTCAGGCGACAAACAAACAATCTCCCGATTAAATAAAGGGTCTTTCTTTAAATCATTAGCCTTGAACGCCACAAACGGCCTTCTTATTTTTCAAGGCAAATCATAATCCCTAGTGGAAGCTTAAATAGAGAATAAATAATAGAGTGCAAATGTACAATGAAAATGGATTAGTAACTCACCCGCTGCTTTTAAAATGCTTCCACCAATTTGAAACTGTGTTAGTAAGTAAGAAAGAAGAATGACAGAATAAGAGTCCAATAACTTCACCAAAAGAGTTTAGGACTGCTCCCCTGTCAAACGAGAAATACTTGGGTCAATAACGCACTTCACAAGAAAGGAAAGCGAGAACTATAAATGCAGACAAGCCCAATATGTAGAAAGAAAGAGAAGGGCTGTACTGCAACTAGTTGACTGTCGTCCTTAATCCAACAAAGTTGATTAAAATCCAATTTAGCATTGGGAGGACTTGCCCTAAAGAGAAAGAAAACAGGAAGTAAGGCATTCTTCTGTAAATAGATCGACTCAGTGAACTTTTAAGGTAAGAAGCAAAGCGAAAAGCAGAGATGGTATCTAAAAAACCTAGAACTAACAAGAGGAGCATTACGGGGTATAAAAGAGAGGCCAAGGGTGACTAAATTGGTGTCAGGAGAAAGAAACCTCGAATAATGAGTTAGAATGAGGTTGGTAATCAGAAAATATTGAAACGACATGATCAATAGGCCTGAGTTGCAGTTTGAAATGGGAAGGACGTTATTATAAGTAGTGCAGCAAGGTTGTAGTGAAAATCAGAAGCCAAGACTTGAGCTTTGCATACCATACCATTCAATAAATACACATCAACCTGCAGCAAGCAAAGTAACATAGGTAACCAACTAAAAAAGGTATTATCTCCGTCTCATTCATTTGTTTACCTTCATATTCACTCTTAGGGGTATTCTAGTCAAAGTTAAATAAATGATTAGGACGGATGGAGTAACAAAGTAAGAGCAACAGTTACGGATGTCGAATTTGATTGCCTTAATATCGAAAGGGTGGACAGCATTAGTACGGAAGAAGAGTTTAGCGGGATTGATTATGGTAGTCAAGTAATTAAGAGTGGTCGTATCCGACTCGCATAGTCGCATTCTACGATAATTCAACTGATGGATACATATTACATACGGGGTATTAATTATAATCACATAAAAGAAAGGTAAACAAATGTATGAATGAATGAATTACCAGGAAGATTACAACAACAGGCGAAGCTTTGGCAGCGGCGATGAGCGATCTTAACCCTAAATTCCGCCTCAGAATCTTCTATTACCACATATGTATCCGCCGCCGTCTCAGCGGATTCATTTTATGTTTTTTGTAATGCTGTTAGTAACTCTATCACCCTTTTAGCCTCTAGGCGCCAACTCTCTAACTACCGCTCCAATATACTCGACTACTCCGTACATGGGATTTTTTTTTTTTTTTTTTTGGGTATTAATGAGGGGCAAAGCCCCGGGTTTAATTGTTCGCTATAATACGGAGAATAGCAATCCAAAATATGTCCTTTTGTGTGGTAGATGGGACGTTAGTCATTTAAAGGAATATCTAAATGCGTAATATTAGAACTAGATTCAACTCCTCGATTCGCTAGTAAGTCTGCAGCTCTGTTGGCCTCCCTACACGTATGCTCCAGCTTGACTGTCCAGTGATCTTCTTTAATTAAATCCTTGCATCGTTTAACAATGAACTTTAAACTATTGCTCGTAAGTTGATCACCCAGAATAAGATTGATTCAAGGAGAATTGTCCATATGTATTAGCAACTTTTTTATCCTTAGATATTTAGCCCGTTCCAATCCAGCAAGTAGTGCTAGTAATTCAGCTTTCATAGATGTGCAAATGCCACACGAGAAAAAGAATGCAGTTATAAAATTACCCGTCTCATCACGGAAAATTCCCCCGCTACCTCCTGGACCCGGATTCCCTTTATAGGCCCTATCAGTATTTAATATCAGCCACCCACGAGGAAGAGGTAACCAACGAACAAATATTTCAACATGTAACGGTCTCAGATGTGGTATAAGAAAATCAAACCTGTCAAACGTCATCTTAGTCGATTCGAACTGTTGGAAAAGAAAATGCTGCGGTGCTATGGGATTTTCTAAATCTCGACCATAAACCACGTTATTCCTCCACCTCCAAATCCACCAACAAGTAATCGCAAAATATATTGGTCAATCAGCTACGTTTGTCATGACATTGTTGCTTGCATTCTTTGAAATCCACGCATAAAAAGAAGAGTTGTAAAATGAACCATGCTACTCATCTATGTCAATTAATTTCCAAAGCTGCTTAGAGACGTGGCAAGACCGTATTAGTGTTCGGTCGTCTCTTGTGTCTTCATTACAGCGTGGACAGCAAGGATTTTCAACCATTTTTCTTTTAACCCGATTAACATTAACCATGAGACGATCTTGTGCTGCTAGCCACAAGAACATATGTACCCTTTGTTGAACCGGAAGGCGCCCAATAGTAGGCTAATCAGGTGATTCGGTCAAGGTTGATACGTCCGGGTCTCGAAGGTAGCCTAGAGCCGACTAATGTGTGAATTTGTCCGATGACGTACCTTGCCAGTAAAGTGTGTCTTCAAGGTCCGGATCCATATAAGGGATATTGGGATGTACATTGTAGTCACTGTGTAGTGTGTACTGTGTCTCACCAATAAGTCTCCCTTATGACGGGTATATCCGTCACAAGCTTATGACGGGTCAAGTATCTCCCACCACAAATTCTTACTTGTGACGGGAGGTATCCGTCTCTTGTAAGAGACGGATACCGTTTCCCCTGACAAAAAACTCATTTAGGGTGAGTGGAGAAGCACATGGGGGGTCCCTTCTTGTCCCTCATTTGTCTCATCTACCCATTTTCTCTTACAAACTACCCGTCTTCAAATCCGACCCGTCACAAGCAAGACGCATTGATCTCCCACTTGTGTAGATAAGAGAAGTTAAGGGAACCACATATTGTATGTCTTTACCTATTCAAGTGGATAATATTTGACCCGTCACAAGCTTGACGGATATGTCCATCACAAATGAGAATTTGTGGTGTCCAACTGAAATGCGCTGGTTTTTATGAATTTTTCTTCTTAAAAAACAAAAGGAAAGAAATTAATTTAATTTAATTATAAAATATAAAATATGCCAAATTAAAACTTACTAGGATGTTGCTCGTGCGTTGCACGGATTCTAAAATAATTGATTAAATGTAAAATGTGTAAGGACGTTGTAGCTTTTATTTTTTAAAGAGAATTTTAGGACAATTTTAATGCTAACATAATTTGATTAAAGATCACTATTACTTCAATACATGATTTTATTAAAAACTAATTAGCACTTGTAATGACACATTTTTTCCTTTATATAGTAGTTTTGAGAGGTTTAATTATAAAACAAAACAAAAATGTAATTCTTTCATATTTTAATCCACTTAACATTCCATGTGTTGCATAAAGTATATACATGTCTTCTCTCTTTTGATTTTTGTATCTAAAGTATGATAAATTGGTTAATATAGATGTGGTACATCCTTAGTCTTCTTATATCCCTTCTTGTTGGACCACTCATTCTAACCTCAACCACGTGTTTGATATCTTTTGTTATTGTCAATAACTTTTGGAACGTTTTTAACAATAAGTTTAATTTATACTCTTTTTTTCATCATCAAAATATTCTTGTTACTCATTTTTCATGTAACCATGTGTTGAGTACTATATCGGCTAACTCGTTCTTAGTGCACTTTAAAAGTTTCTCTTAAGAGTTTAGATCGATCTTACTCTAAAGATTACTTTTAATC
>JAOWBH010093745.1:0-11094 GCA_028566215.1 Silene coronaria | reverse complement strand
CACCTGAGACCGGCTCAACACTCACAGTATCCAAACAAGTCCTCTCCATAGAGCTACAATCATTTATCTCCTTTAGCTTGGATTTTCTTTTTCTCTTCTTAGACGCTAAGACGTTCACTCCACCCGAAACTTCCTTCGCTAATACATCCATTGTGGTATCATCAGGAGAAATATGTAACTTTTCAGGGGAACATGTTAAATTCGACTCAACTGGTACTCCCTCTAAAACATCAGCTTTGGGAGTGCCAACACTCACATTATCCAAATGCTTGGGTTTTCTTTTTCTCTTCTTGGACACTACATCATTCACTCCATGCGAAGCCGAAACTTCCTTGTCCAATACACCCATGGTGGTATCACTTGGAGAAATATGTAACTTCTCACAGGAACTTGTTAAATTTAACTGAACTTGTACTTCCTCTGGAGCATCGGTTTTAGGAATGCCAACACTCACATTATCCAAACAAGTCATCTCCATAGTGCTATGCTTGGTTTTTCTTTTTTTCTTCTTGGACACTACAACGTCCACTCCACCCGAAACTTCCTTATCTAATACACCATTTGTGGTATCAACTGGAGAAATATGGAACTGCTCAGGGGAATTTGTTAAATTTGACTCAGCTGGTACTTCCTCTATACCATCGGTTTTGAGAATACCAACACTCACATTATCCAAACAAGTCATTTCTATAGAGCTACGCTTGGGTTTTCTTTTTTTCTTCTTGGACACTACAGCGTTCGCTCCACCCGAAACTTCCTTCTCTAATACACCTAAAGTGGTATCAACGAGAGGAATATGGAACTTCTCAGAGGAACTTATTAAATCTAACTGAACTGGTACTTCCTCAAGAACATCGGTTTTGGGAATACCAACACTCACATTATCCAAACAAGTCCTCTCTATAGAGCTACAATCATTCATCTCCCTTAGCTTTGATTTTCTTTTTTTCTTCTTGGACATTACATCGTTCACTCCACCCGTAACTTCCTCCCCTAATACACCCATTGTGGCATCAAGTGGAGAAATATTGAACGTCTCACGGGAACTTGTTAAATTTAACTGAATTGGTACTTCCTCTACAACATCGGTTTTGGGAATACCAACACTCACATTATCCAAACAAGTCATATCCATAGTGCTACGCTTGGGTTTTCTTTTTTTCTTCTTGGACACTGCAACGTTCACTCCACCCGAAACTTCCTTCTCTAATACACCCGTTGTGGTATCCACGGGAGACATATGTAACTTTTCAGGGGAACTTGCTAACTTTAACTGAACTGGTACTTCTTCTACATCATCGGTTTTAGGAATCCCAACACTCACATCATCCAAACGCTTAGGTTTCCTTTTTTTCTTCTTGGACACGACATCGCTCACTCCAGCCACAACGCCCTTCTGTAATACACCAATGGTGGTGTTAATTCCAGTCAAAACTTCCTTCTCTAATACACCAATGGTGCTGTTCACTCCACCAGAAGTCGAAACTTCCGTCTCTAATACACCCATGGTACTGTTCACTCCATCCAAAGCTTCCTTCTTGCGTTTTCTTTTACTCTTCTTAGAAACTACATTGTTCACTCCATCCGAAACCGAAACTTCCTTCTCTAATACACCAACACCAATGGTGCTAATCACCCCAGCCGAAATTTCCTTCTCTAATACACCCACGGTGCTAATCACTCCAGCGGAGACTTCCTTATCTAATACACCCATTGTGCTGTTCACGCCACCCGAAGCTGAAGCTTCCTTCTCTAATACACCCATGGTGCTGTTCATCCCAGCCAAAGCTTCCTTCTTCCGTTTTCTTTTACTCTTCTTGGACACTACATCGTTCACTCCACCTAAAGCTGAACCTTCCTTCTCTAACACACCACTAATGGTGATATCAACTGGAGAAATATGGAATTTCTCCTCGGAACTTGTTAAATTCGACTCAACTGGTACTTCATTTACGACATCGGTGTTGGGAATACAAACACTCACATTATCCAAACAAGTCATCTCTAAAGCACTAAGCTCAGATTTTACAACGTTCTCTCCAGCAGAAACTTCCTTCTCTAATACACCCATGGTACTACACTTGGGTTTTCTTTTCTTCTTCTTGGATACTACATTGTTCACTCCACCCAAAACATCATTCTCTACTACAGAATCTGTTAAATTTGACGATACTTTCTCTAAAACCTCGGTTTCAGGAATACTAACACTCACATTATCCTGTGCTACAGAATTCATACCACATTCAGAGGAACTAGGCTTATGTTTACTTTTTTTCTTCTTGGATACTACATCGTTCGATCCACCCAACACTTCCTTCTCTAATACATAATCTGTTAAATTTGACGATACTTTCTCTAAAACCCCGGTTTCGGGAATACTAACACTCACATTATCCTGTGCTACAGAATTCACACCGCATTCAGAGGAACTACGCTTCGTTTTTCTTTTTTTCTTCTTCGACACAACATCATCCACTCCAGCCGAAGCCGAAGCAGAAACTTCCTTCTCTAATACATCCATGGAAGTATCAACTGCTACTTCCTTTACGATATCGGTTTCGGGAATACTAACATTCACATTACCCAAAGAACAATCATTCATGGAGGAACTAAGTTTGGATTTTTTCCGTTTCACCATTGACACAGATCTACCTTAGCGAACCAGATAACAGTGATAAACTACCAAATGATCGGCAAAGCTAGCTACGAATAAACGCTAACCTGGTGATCGTCGACTGTTGACGGCCGCCGGCGTGCGATTCCGGTGACGTTTGGGGGTTAGGGTTTCTTCTTGTTCACGTTTTTCTCTGTTTCGCATAAGCTTTCAACTTGGGGCTAGATTGTGTAATTCATAAATTCATGTTTAGACGGATCATTTTTGTCTTTCTACAAACACGGAATTTTGGGTAAACGTGACCAAAATGGTGTAGTTAGTTTTACGGGTTATGTTAACTTGTTTTACAAAAAACGGCCACATTTGAGTTTGGCCGTAAATGGTCCTCAAATTCCGTCTTTTTTGAAAAAATAAAAATAATTCGTATAATTAGATAATCGATTTTTCTAAAGAGTACGTTATGACTTATTGGTAAATGTTTGATGTACATGTTAGAAAACCATTACTAAAATGTAGTGCATTTTATTGGCTTTAGTTTTAGAGAAACTTGGTTTAGATTTATGATTTTATTTCTATAAAATATTGTGATAATATATATTACAAAATACTTGATATTAATTAGAACTTTGCAAAAATTACTTTATTGTTTAAAAAAAAATTATTATGTGTGAGCAAGTAATTAAGCTTAAGTTCTTAACAACTCAACAGTGCCATATAAGATAGACGGCTAGACGTTGTTAATAAATTATGATAAAAACGCAAAACTATGATTGGAACAAATATCCTTTTAAAAGAAAAGAGTCTCCATCGGGAGCCAGCGACAAATCAATAAGTAAACTCATTTATACTTTGATCGCTCCTACACAAGCTATAAATCGAATAACTGGCCACTTGTTCAACGAAAAGAGAATTTGAGAATTTGGTTGATCTATAACCAAAAATAGGTGTCAATTAACATGCTTCACTAATTGAATTGTGGAAAATGTGTGGAAATGCTAACAAATACAGATTAGTAAAGACAATGAGATGATGTCCTTGAAAAGATTACAATAGAGTATAGACCATTCTTTAGCGTGTGTCGTAAAATTAGTTAATCCAATCTTAATTGTCAGCTTTCGGTCCTTGCAACTGCCTCCTTACCAAGGCGGTGTAGATACCGTCCTTGTCCAAAAGCTCATCGTGGCTGCCACTTTCCACCACCTGACCATCTGATATAACTGCTACCACATTTGCACTTTTAACTGTTGAAAGCCTGTGTGCAATCACTAGGACTGTTCTTCCCTCCATAAGGCGGTCCATGGCATCCTATAGATGATACATTTGATGTAAAATTTTATTCTTTGAAAAAACATTTGATGTAAACTTAGAGCTTGTCTATAAAGCATAATTACATCATCGACAAACACTGCCACAAAAGCATTTGCCAATGATGAGCAAGGGCTCAAAGCCTCACCTCCATGCGGAATACACGGGAAGGTTATTTTCTGATCAAAATTGCATTAAAGATTGCAACCCTCAGCTGCCAATTCATACTAGTATAAAAGGCCTAAAATTTAGTAGACCTGTCATCGAGTAACTGGCGTTGGGTACGGGTTTGGTCAGTTTAGATCGTATATGGTGCAGTTGGGTCAGGTCATTCAAGTATGTTTCGAGTGCATTGTTATCAGATAACATCAAGCGTGGGTCAATTCTGGGGCAGTAAACTCCGTGGTCGAATCGAATCTTGTCAATCAGGGTTTCAGGTTATATTAATATGGTTGTTCTGCTCGCCGTGCTCGGGACAAAACGGGCCATTTAGACAGGGCTAATTAGGCAGCTCCTATATAGTGATTTGCTTTGGTTTACTTCAATATATTCCGAAATCAGAGAATAGGGACTCTCTGAATCCATAAATCGAAAAAGAACATCAATATCGATCATGCCGAGGAAATAAAGCAAGACCACTATCTGAAGAAATGTAATCTTGCTAGTTTCTAACCTGTACTAGATATTCGCTTTCAGCGTCAAGGGCACTAGTGGCTTCATCCAGCAATAGTACTTTAGGATTCATCATCAAAGCCCTGGCAATAGCTATTCGCTGTTTCTGACCGCCTGAGAGCCTAATCCCACGTTCCCCAACATGGGTCTGATATTTGTCAGGAAACTTGGATATAAATTCATGGGCATTTGCCATTTTCTGTGTAAATCGACAATCAAACGTGCAAGGTCAGAATATTATAATGCATTGTATTAGAGTTAAAATAAGGTGAGTATCTTACAGCTGCATTCTCTATATCATCAATGTTGGCTTTGCCGTTCAGTCCATAGGCAATGTTCTCTTCTATGGAGCAATTGAAGAGAGTAGGCTCCTGGCTTACGATGCTAATCTGCAGTTTGAAATATGACTCAAACGCTCCCTCAAACATTGTAGTAGAATCAAATGAGTACTATATATCAAGTAGTATATTCTCCGTTTCACAATGTTCTTTCCATTTGAATTTATGCGGTCTCCAAGAATAGCCTAGAACCATTTATACTACAGTACTTTATAATGGGTATAATTTTTTTGTAACAAAAGAAACATAACTTATCATATTTAAAAAATAATAATCTGTTACTCGTACATATTATGCCTTTCGATCAAAGCTTGGGAGACTGATCTCAAAGGGAAGAATATTGTAAAACCAGGAAGTATTAAAAAGTTGATGCGATGTGCTATCGAGCAATTATACCTTGCTATGCAGGTGTTTGTGTGATATTTCTTCAAGAGAAACCCCACTTAGTAAGATCTTACCCTTGGAAGGATCATAAAACCTCTCAATCAAGTTTGCAATTGTAGTCTGCGTCATCAGAAAAATAAATAATAAGTTCGATGCTTAGATCTTACCCTTGGAGGGACACTATCCTTCTTTAGTTCTTTGGGAAGTATGGGAACCATTCTTTTTTGCAATATAAACTCAAACATTAAAAGACCGAGCAAAGAAGTCGAGATAGTACTTTTCCGCCACCACTTGGGCCAACAAGAGCGACTTTGGAACCAGGCTGCAACTTCAAGGTTATTCCCTGGAATTTGTAGGATATTGTTAAGTATCACATTTAGTAACAACATAGGACAGTTACCCTGATTAAAGGCAAGTAGTTTTTACCCTGAGGACCATATCTTTTGGCCGTGACGGATATGAGAACCAGACATCATCCAATGACACCTCCGCATCCTGATCACTGAGCAAAGAACAAAAGCAAAAAGTTCGCTTAAAGCTTTGCTTGACGACTCCAAATCATTTTAGGACTTCTGCTATGTTGTTGAACAAGGGAGGGTAGCATCAGCAGATGCCTCATATACTACCATCTCTTCAATTAGAAGTCAAAGTTTACCCTGAAAGAACCACTGAAACTAGGGAAACGACATGTGAACTGAATATCATAAAAACCACTGACAAGAAATCTCGAAGCCAACACATCTCATTTCTCATTCAATCATTTCAAAATGTAAACTACTTTTAAAACAGAGAATGAGCATGATTTCAGCTGTTAATGAAGCCAAGAATAGCCAAACTGGATTTATTTCACAATGACCGGGCAAAGAAGATGAAATAACGAATATCAATAACGCACCCTAAGGGACACTTAGATCCTGGCTTCGGCATGGATGATGTGCGGTCCAAGAGTTGGAAAACACGCCTGCTAGCTCCTGCTGCTTTCATTGCCACTGTGTATAACCCCGTTAATCCAGATATTGATTGCCCCACTGCAAAAGAAATAATAGCACCTTGGTTAAAAAACAGTTCATAGAAACTGAAATCTATCTAATTGTCAAGTACACACAGAGTTTCTATTAAATTGCAATTGCCTGAGTAAATAATGTCTCTCCCTTAATTCACATACTCCATACTTCATATGTTCATGAATAAACTTCCTATTTTGTTTTGTACAAAAAATTAAGAAACAAAGCAAAATGCGGATTAAAATGCAAGTTGATGTAAGTTGTGGGGTCACAAACCATCATGAGCACCAAATAGTGTACCCAAAAAGAGGATTTCATGACCAACTGATAACACTAATTCCTGCCCCATATGGCCATATCTTGGAACTTTAGAACCCATTTTCACAACGAGTGAGTTTAATAGGTATTTTTGGTTAGTTTTAGTCTAATCCGCGTCATACCCCCACCACAGCATGCATTCTCGTTTTTGGGAGTATTTTCCCGTACTTACATGTCTTTTGTAGGTACAAGGCTTGAAATTCTAAGCGGGACGGGAATTGGAGCGGATTTGACGCTAAGGACGGAGAAATGAAGCATTTTTCTCGTTTTTTGGGAGTATTTTCCCGTACTTACATGTCTTTTGTAGGTACAAGGCTCGAAACTCTAAGCGGGACGGGAATCGGGCGGATTGGACGCTAAGGACGGAGAAATGAAGCATTTTGAAGATTGCAGAGGGTGAAAGTTCACCCGACCTGGTGAAACTTTACCCGGGAGTTTTAGCCATTTTTTGACCTTTTGTCACTGGAGGGTGAAACTTCACCTAGCCGGATGAAACTTTACCTGATGGGGTGAAATTTCACCCGTCCATGACGAACTCGGAATTGAGTTGTAATTTCTCCACCTTTGAACCTTAATGTATATATAGATTATTTCGGACAAAAATTGGATCTTACCTAGTCTTTAGAGAGAGAAAAGCTTAGTTTTAATAAATCTCATCTTTGGTTGTATGATTTGGAGTACAATCAAGTTTTATGAAAGTAATCTTTCTTTGTTTCTTTTAATCACTCATCCAGTTGGTAATTTCTCCTTACTCTCTTGTTCTTAATGCAATCTTAGTTTCGCATCTTAAATCAATTCTTCATCTAGTTTTGTTTTTTTTAGTGATTAATACTTGTTAGTCTTGATTCATCTAGTGCTAGTTAATTAGATCTACTTTGCGATTTAGAAAAAGTTTCAATCTTTAGTTTATGAATATGTTTACCCAAATGTTCTCTAATATTACTTGTTTTAGAGTATTACCATGAGTGAGTAGTTCCTTTGTTGGAGTAGGGGATTAGGGTCTTCACCATTGTTTAATCAAAAGTTTAATTTGGTCTTACCTTTTCTTAACTTGGGGTTCTAAAACTTAATCTTTCAATGACTTTGGTGGGGTAATCGGTAATGGTGACGACTTACCCAGGTAGCTTAATTTTGACTTGGTGGGAAACATCTAAGTTGGCACCTAGTTTTAGATGACTACCTTGACTTGAGAAATTGGGTTAAGGGTTTGATAGTTAGGAGAAAGACCTTTTTACCTATTTTTTACCCCCGATTACGGATTTGGTGACTACTGGTTACGAGACTTGTTGTGGACCCGACTCCCCAACCTCCTATAACGCTTTTACCATATATTTGAATCAACTCGTTGCGTTAGTATTAGAATTGCTTAGATTTAGTTGAATAACATTTCGTAGTAGCTTACTTTGTTAAAATCATTTTCCTTCAATCTATTTGGCTCCCATCAATTATTAAACTCAACACCAACTATTCAATTTACCGTCTTTGTGGAATCGATAACAATTTCCCGGGTGTACTCATTATAAGCGCGGTTGCCCAAGATAACCTCTCGGGTCTCCCTAGAAATGTCCTAAGCTTCCCTCATTAAACCGAACATCTCCTCCCAGTGATTGGGAGGGGGTACTTGGTAAGTTTATTGGGTTGGTTGCAGTTGTGATTGGTATTGAAACTCTTGTTGGTATTGGTAGCCGGGTTGTTAGTTGACATTAGAGGTAAAGCCAAAATCATTAAAAAACAAACCAGGGGGATTGGCCGCGGTTTGGGCACTTGGTAAGGGTCATGGGGGGTGCGCCGGCATTCGTCGGTCTCCATAGTGTGAGAAGACTCACCTACATCAAAGGTAGAACGGTGGCCATGCACCTCCGGCCGGGTGGGGGTTGGTGTTGGGTTTCATTGGGTCCCCTCCCCATCGGTAAAAGTCATAGCCTGCGGTTGAGGTACCCCTTGCACTTGCTCTATGAGCTCCTTATCCCCCGGTCCATAAACAACATACCCCCTCAAGCTCAAAAGACACTTTAATCCACTTTCTATATTGACATGCTTCGTGTTCCCCATAAGGCATCCCCCACTTTAATGGGTTGGTAATTGTGGTGGCAACATGATGAAACGGTCCTTGACAATCTCATAGAAGAGACGCTCCTTAACTTCCCTAAGCCATGTGATATGACTCTCCTTTAACCATATCCCCCCCTCGGCCCATGTTGAAGAACAAGTGACCTAGTCAAGATCGACATAAGCCCCCGCTAGAAATGGTTGGTCTTGAGTTTGACACAATGTTAAGAAAGTGCTTGGCAAGGGCGGTACCGATATCGATAGTGTGCTCTCGGCAAGGCAGGGCGCCTCTTGCATAAGATGCAAAGCAAGGACACTACAATTATGATGTGTTTCGCTAGAGGAAAATAAGGAGGCTAGGATGGCGGGATTTCTAATTCTTTAGGAGACTTCCTTCCCACCCACAAAGACCGTTTTCCGGGTGATTTGCCTCCAAAAGGCGAGGCTATCATGAATTTCGACGTTGGTTTGCCCTGGTGTATACCCCCGGGACAAGTCGTGAATCAAAAGTGGCCACTAAAGTCCGAAAGGGGCATGTGCTAAAAATTTCCACAAAGTTGAACGAAACGGTAGAGTCAAAATAGCTTTATTGGAAATTTGTTTCGAAAGTTGCGAGAAAATCCGCCGCAAGCCCGGGGTAAGTGTAGTCAAAAGCATCATAAATTGAAGAAATCTCCATTCTAGCACAAAGGAGGCCAATCTCATCGTTTACACCCATCCTAGTCATAGTTTCACCACAAGCCCACCGAGTGGGCTCCCATTTTGACTCAATTAACTTATTAAACAATTTTAATTGTTCTTTTTTCTCGAAGGAGAGATTAAAATCGGGATTAGAATAGCGAGTGGGTGCCTTGGAGCGGAACTTACCTACAAGTAAGACAACCTCAAAGCAAGAGAACTCTTTGCCTTTTTGTCGCCATAAGATTGTTGTGCCGTCCTTCTTTAATGAAAAACCCGAACTTGGAGTAAAGATCCAAAATAAAACCCAAACATAGCCGGTGCTTTACCAAAATTAACCCAAAAATGTCTTCAAATCCACCAAGGAGATGATGGTGTCGGAAGACGTTAATTGGCCCATTCTGGATTTGCGGTGAGGAAAGTTGCTTGAAAAGGGTGAAATTTTGGCTCTCGAAAACCTTGTTTCGAGCCAATTGCGGTCAAGGGGTGAAACTATACCCGACGGGTGAAAGTGAAGTTTCACCTGTCGGCGGAAAACTGAATTTCTACAAAATTTGGAAAAAATCGATTTTGCATGCGAGGGGCGAAATTTCACCTGATCGGGTGAAGTTTCACTCGCCGGCTGCAAGCCCTTTTTGCCATTGACCTCTTTTTCCCTCATTTTTTCAAATTTTTCCTCTTCTCTTTACCTCTCTCTCACAAACACCAAAACTCCATTAAAATACCTTTAACCTTCATTTTCACATATCTCCCTTCATCAAAATCACCCCAAATTTCACCATAACACTCCTTGCATCTTCTAGTTTATAGATCTACAATAAAATCTTGGTTTCACTCACTCAAATTTTTGATTTACCATTATGCCCTAACCAAATCACCCATTTTTCCAACTCTACAAGTGTCTTTCATCATTCCTAAGGCTATTGTGGTGGATTTGAAGACAAATTTAGGTTAATTTCGGTGAAGCTTCGGGTAGTAAAGCTATATTCAGGTTTTATTTTGGATCTTTACTCCAAGTTCGGGTTTTTCATCAAAGAAGGAAGGTACAACGATCTTATGGCGACAAAAAGGCAAAGGGTTCTCTTGCTCGGAGTTAAGTCCCGCTCCAAGATACCCACTCGCTATTCTAATCCCAATTTTAATCTCTTCTTTGAGAAAAAAGAACAATTAAAATTGTTTAATAAGTTAATCAAGTCAAAATGGAAGCCCACTCAGTGGGCTTGTGGTGAAACTATGACTAGAATGGCTGTAAACGATGAGATTGGTCTCCTTTGTGCTAGAATCGGGATTTCTTCAATTTATGATGCTTTTGACTACACCAGCGGATTTTCTAGCAACTTTCGAAACAAATTTCCAACAAAGCTATTTTGACTCTGCCGTTTCGCTTCAACTTTGCGGAAATTTTTAATACATGCCCTTTTCGGACTTTAGTGGCCACTTTGGGTTCACATCTTGTCCCAGGGTAGGTATAGACCGAGGTAAACCAACGTCGAAATTCAGGACCACCTCGCCTTTTGGAGGCAAATCACCCAAAAAAACGGTCTTTGTAAGTGGGAAGGAAGTCTCCCAAAGAATTAGAAATCCCGTCATTTGGTACTTTGCCCGAATCATAGCCTCCTCCTTGTTTTCCTCTAGCGAGACACATCATAATTGTACTGTCTATCATAATTGTAGTGTCTTTGCTTTGCATCTTATGCAAGAGGTCGTGCTTTGGCGAGAGCACACTATCGAC
>JAOWBH010093634.1:0-14382 GCA_028566215.1 Silene coronaria | reverse complement strand
CTATTTTGGATTTCGGTCCAATCTTGGACCAAATCTAATAGACATCGTACATCAGACCGAACCATAGACCAAACTTGCTAAATCATGTCAATTACAATCATATTTGGTCTAATTCGATTAAACAACGCGTTTTTCTGGTCCAGACTAAACCGAGCTAATATTTAAGAGAAGACGTGTAGCTCCCAAGTGCAAAGCGCCAAATAACGAAAACTCAATCGGATATAAATAAAAGTTGTCGAAGAAATCCAAATAAAAAGCCGCCATTAAAACACCATTTCAAGCTCTCATGTCTCGTGCCCTAAACATTATCTCTACCAATCTTCAAGGTACACCTTTTTTTTCTTATACTTCCATAATTTACGTATCTGAATTGAAATCACCTGTGTTGCGAACTATTAATGTAATAGAGTAAATAAATCGGAATAAACTCGAATGTTTTAATTCAATTAGTCTCGTATTAGTCGATATTTAGTGGGGCGACTGTTCCTGCTAGCCCCTTTGTTCCGTTAAGAGAGTAAGTTTTGTAGTTAGTCTCTCTTAAGACGGGATTAATCATGATACTATTCCTGAGTAAGTAGTCTTGCAAATTAATTTCTCCGATTCATTTGATTCTTTTGTTCGATTTAAAAAATACTCCTATATGAAAGGGATTAAAATCGTAAAGAATCAGATGAATCGGAGGAAGTAATGAGTTAAGTGGGCAGCATTCCTTTTAATTAGGGTTTATTTTTGTGGTATAAAGTTGATAACTTTCGCGAAAATTGAATCGGAGGGAGTGAATGAGTAAGTGGGCAATGAATATGTAGCTCTTTGTTTAATTGGTGTTTATTTTTGTGGTATAAAGTTGTTAACTTTCGCGGAAATTTGGGGGTTTTAGGGTTTTAGTAGAGCTATTGATGATGCTCACCAAGTGTATGTGGAAATGCCACAAATGCCTTGAAATGGCTTATTATTTGATGTTTTTTCGTAATTACAATCTAGGATAAAAATTAGGGGAATTCGCGTGTTTATTTGGCTATTGTGTGATTTAAGACTTCTTCTGAGTTATCTTATCCTACCTAGGATTACCAAATTTGAAATGGCTTTGTGTGTCTGAGTTTTGGGGCTTCTTGCAAAGTCGAGCATAAACTTTTGCGGGCTTCTTTCGAGTTATCTTGTCTTACCTAGGATTACTAAATTCGAAATGGCTTTTTGTATGTCATTTTTAATTATATGTTGAGTTGTGGGCTTCTTATTGTGAAGCCGAACACTAGTTTTGCGGGTGTAGTTCTTTCTGATGCTACTGGTTGTGGAGATGAATCTTGAAAACGTATGTAAGGTACAGTATTCTTAGTCTGATGGAGGTTTGAAGTGGCATCATGCCAGCAGTCTGAAGTGCTTTCACAAGTATGAGTTTGATCAGTGTATTTTGCATTGTTCCCGGCTTTCAGCACATGTCGTTGACTTGATATGCTTAGCAAAAGATCTACTAATTTAGATTTTTGAAGATTTTGTTTATTAGCGATCTATCTTTTTCTCTGACTTTCTGGATTGAGATCTTTGTTTCGGGGTTCAAAATGAGTTAGTCAGATGAGTAGAGGACTAACAATGTTTTGTGGAAGAAGAACTCGCAATTTGTTTTACAGTTTTACTATTGTATCCATGAATGCCACTTATGGTTAGGGGTGGAGGCTTAATGCTTGTGCTTTACCACGCTTTCATTTGTAGAGTTTGTGTGATTTTTACTTGTATGTCATGTCTAGTTCTCTCTTATTCCGGCATTTTGTAGGGTATGGAGCACCTGAAACCATCTCGCTCCCTTGCTTTGGAGTATCCGGAAATTCAATCTCCATATGGCCTTGTCCTGGAAGTAGGTTTAAGTCATTCCAAGCCAAAGTGATTTCTGCCAATTGCTCTTTTCAGCACGCGTCATTTGTCTGCAAGGCAAGTTCTGGTGGTCAGAGAAGAAATCCGGACTTGAGGCATAATAGGAATATATTCTCTCGAAGTAGGAACAAATATAATGAAGAGAGAGACAACTCCGAGAACCTTGACGAATCTGAGTTTGTATCAACAAAAAACGGGCCAATACTTTCTCTGTCTAACACTTCAAAAACCAATGCCACTGCTGCTCCAGGAGAAAGAGAGAGAGAGATTGTTGAACTTTTTCGGAAGGTCCAGACCAAACTTCGTGAAAAGGTGGCCGTCAAAGAAGAGAACAAATTTGATGGAATGAAAGTACAAAACAAAGAGAGTGAAACAGTTGATTCCCTTCTTAACCTTCTGAGGAAACATTCAGCGGAGCAAGGTCATAGAAAAGTTAATGGTGGCAATGGTAGTGAGTTCAGTGTTGACCGAACTAGACCGAATGGTAAACCGGTCGGAGATAAGAACAAGAGATTTACAAGACCTAAAAGTGTTGTTAAGGAAGAGCCGCAAGAAGCCCATAGACCTTCGGTCGGCAGGCCTGCTTCAAATTTCAGGCGTAGATCTCCAGTCCCAAGGGTCAAGTATGAGCCAATTGTCTCAAGGGAAGATACTGAGGTTGATGTAAACATGAACGGGACTCATTATGAGCCAGTCGCTGATTATGAATCCGATTCTGATTTGGAATCAGAAATAGATATAACATCAGGGCTAGAATTGGAAGAGGAGGAAGAAGAGGAAGAAGACGAACAAGAAGAAGAACTAGAGGAGCCGGAAGTAGAACTGGATCCAGAAATTGAGTTTGTGGACAAAACACCCACCATTAACTTAATGAAGGCCGAGGATTTAGATGTCAAAGAAGATCTTAATGATGAGGAAGATACAGGAAAACAGCACATTAAGCTCAATGATTTGAATAGTATGAAAATAGTAGAGTTGAAGGCGCTCGCTAAAGCTCGAGGCATGAAAGGGTTCTCTAAGCTAAAGAAGTCTGAGCTCGTTGGGCTGCTCAGTGATGATTCATAATTTCAAAGTGACTAATGACAAGGCCACCGGAAGTCGACGAGAGATTAATGAGTGTATTTTATTTATTTATTTTGTTTTTTACTTTTTTTATAAGTTATGTCAAATTAGGTACTTAGGTCAAAGGAAAGTAATTGTTTTATTCTTTTGCTTGATGACCTATAGTTGTCTGCTGTTTAGCATAGGCGTGTAACTGAGTTTCGGGTTATGCCTCCATGTTTCACCTGTCAAGAAGTTTGTTTCTGTAAAACTGTTGTTAGAACGGCTCTTATTTCGCTACTGTAACACTTATGCAGGATGAAAGGAGAGATGAAAGGCTCTTATTTCGCTGCTGTTTAGCATAGACATGTAACACTTTCGCTACTGAGTTTTTGGGTTATGCCTCCATCTTTTTTGGTTTTTACAAGTTTGTTTTGGGTTATGCCTCCTTGATGTTGCTTATATTTGATAATTACGAACTTATTGAGATCTAATTTTAAATATTAAACTATGTCCAAGACAATCATATTCGCTCCATTTGGTCCATTTTGTCCGGCCCGGTCTGGTCTAAGCGTTTTTGTGGTCCGATCCACGGTCCACCTTTTAAGCCTTACTTGGCCTTCGGTCCAAAGAGATTGGTCCGGTCTGACCGGTCCCGGACCAATGAACACAACACATACTATATTATTAAAATACACACTCCATTTAAAACCGTCTTTCTATTTAAAACCGTCTCACCCAAATATTATATTTGTGTACATGGGATTATGGGAACATCTTAAATCAAAATCAAAACAATTGAATATATCAGACGACCCAAAGGAGTGCACGACACCATCAAATTTCCTCGGAATTTTACCGTTGATCGATAAACCCTAATTTTATCGCTGGTATGTTTCCTTGTATTTGTTCATCAATTCATAATGCTCTTACTAACAATTCTATCGCTAATTTAACTTTATTATGCCTAATTTCAAAACCCTAATTATATGTTATTTGATTGAATTGTTGTTGAACATTTTTACTTAGTTTTAGTTTATAATTAGGTTTTATTTGTTGTTGTTGTTGTTGTTTTCGATGTCGTCGCCATCATTGTTGTTGTCGCTGCTGCTGTTGCTGTTGCTGTTGTTGTATGATGATGGATTAATGTTTTGTTAGAAGTTAGTCTATGCCCTGATTTAACGATTCGGAAAGCCGATATCTTCTCGTGTTAGCTAGGTATTCGTATGATATGGTGTTGTTGTGAAGGGTATGCTTGGATACTTTATTTCTTAATCGAAGGACAATAGAGCCGTAATTCCAAAATGATGATTTTGGGTAGGTTAGTATGAGTTTACTGAAACCGTCATTGAAAAATTGACAATAGTGACCCCAAAATGATGATTTCGGGTAGGTTAGTATGAGTTGTGTGAAACCGTCAATGACAAATTGAGGATAAAGCCCTAATTTCAAAACATGATATACTTAACTTTTAGAATCAAGGTAAAAAATGATGATTTTGGGTAAGCTAGTTGCTAGTATGAATTTATCATCTGAAACTGTCAATGACAAGTAAAATAATGAAATTAAATCAAGTGAAATAGAAAGGAAAACATGATATACTTCTTTCTGAATCAAGGTTAAAAATTTATTGCAAGTGGGTCGTATTTTCGAGTGATTTCATGTATGGTGTTCGCCTGTCGGTTGCTGACATAGTGACATGTATTCAGTAGAATTTATCATCTGGATTAAACCGATTATCTGTTAGGCTGATTTCCTGTTTTGTTGGCTGATTTGTTGATTTGTTTGCTTTCATACGTTTGTGTTCGCGTTGGTGTTAGACTGAAGATAGGAGTGGTAGCAAGAGGAACACGATGCTTCAAATTCGACTTAACAAAGGGTCATCTGTAGATGGAGGCGTTGGTGCCAAGTCTTTGCCGGAGGAGACAGTGACTGTGGCATGTCCTGATCACCTCGTTCTTGCTGATTTGCCTGTGGCCAAAGGTCTTGGTTCTGCAACTTCTGCTTCGATTGTGAAAATTGTTGGTCGTAGGTCCCGGCGACAGCCTGCAGAGCGAGTACACTTTTGTGTTCGTTGTGATTTCCCTATTGCAGTTTATGGTCGCCTGGTATGATCTCTTTACTACATCTTTTGTTTAGGATGATGTGCTTTATAATTTTTTTTTTGGCTGCTGATATACTTCTGCTGCAATTTGCCCTTGCAGCTTATATAAATCGTAATTATATTTGATACACGCTATGAAAATCATACTAATCGTTGAGGTCTCACATCTGAGATCGGTGCTCGAGCTCTTTCTTTGAATGTGGTTATCTATCCATTTCATAATGTTCTGAGAGCTGAAGCGACAATTGTATCATTCGAGAGTCAGTTTGTATTATATCTGAAATAATTTGCTTACTGAATTAGTGAATTATGGTTAAGTGAGTACTAGACTTCAGAGTATCCATCAACTTTTTTAATATTTATTTGCAGAGTACCCCTTCAGTCTTTTTTAAAATCTCGTCTATTTTAAATTTCTTTACGTAGTCTGTTAATTTTTTGTAATCTGTGAAACCAATTTTGGGTGGTTTCAGTTTTGTTATCGTGTTATCTAAACCAATTTTTTAAATTTCTTTACGTAGTCTGTTAATAATGTTATCTGTGCTGAATTCCTGATGCTGAGTTAGTGGTTTTGATTACTTATCTCTTCCTAAACAATTTCACAATTCTTGCAGAGCCCTTGTGACCATGCATTCTGTCTTGATTGTGCAAGAAGTGACTCAATCTGCTATCTGTAAGTAGTTTCTTCACTATGTTTTGCTTTATGCTTGAAATTGAACATCGACAAATTTCGTGTTGCTGAAACTCTGAAAGCTACATTCCAAGTCGTTTAAGCGATCCTCGGTTTGCAGCTATAGTTTATTAAGCCAACTTAATAAATTTTATTAGTGTATATGTGATCGTTTTTCTTGTTTATAATTCTTTTGGTGCACCGCCTACCTGAAAAAGATTTCACATTCTCCCATCAATCCTCTAGTTTCTAGTTTGTTACTCATCCTGTCCAATGTATTTGTAGACTGTTGTCTTTGTACAGTTCCAGTCATGTTCTCAAGGGTATAGTCGACGAGGAAACATTTTCCGGTAGGGTGCTTTGAGTACAAAATTCACTGTTTTTTTGTGTGGCAGATGCGATGAACGGATTCAGAAAATTCAAACAATCAAAATGATGGAAGGGATCTTTATTTGTGCTGCTCCTCATTGCCTCAAGTCTTTCCTGAAAAAGTCTGATTTTGAGTCTCATATTTACAATAGCCATTCTGACTTGCTGCAGCCGAATATGAAGAAGGAATTTTTTAATGAACCTGAGGTATCAGGCAGTAAACAGGCTTCAACCATGGATCTTCGGGGTCCACCAAGGCCTGGCTGGCCGTCTAACCAAGATCCTCCGTCAAATGATCGTGATGATAAAAATCGCCGCCCACAACCAAGAGACCAACCTCCCGTTCGACCACTTATGCATCCAAAACCGCCACCTCAATGGCAGCCAAACCCGTCTGAGCCTCAACCTGATCACTGGCCTATGGGTATGCAGCAGCAACAAAATCCTGACTCACAAATGTACCCTCAACAACCTCCTAATTTTCCGATGCATGGTAATCCAAATCCAATGATGATGGGCCCGTCTCCATTTGGTTTCCCTCCTTTCCCGTCTGATGGAGCTCCACCGTTTTATGGTGGACCTGCCCCATATGAGCTGGCACGATCAGACTCGACACCAGAAGTTGGATCAGATCAAGGATCAGCAATGGGTTTCACGCCTGGACCAGGTGGTCCTGTGAATTTCCAGGAAGGTTTTTCTCGTCCTTGGAACACCGGACCTACAAATGCTCCTTTTGAAGCTAGCCAAAACGGACAAGGTCTACTGGGAGCACCCCAAAGTATGCCTTCAGGCCCACCACCACCTCCACCGGGACCACCACCCACTCATCTAATGCAACATCAAAATAATTACATGTCAGCTGATATGAATAATGATGGAAGGAACTATGGATGGCAGTCTGAGAGACGCGGTAGCTTTGGAAGCAACCAGGACTGATGGAAGCCGACTAGTGATGTTTCCTTGCACGCCTATTTTTTTTTTTTTTTTTTAATATTCCGTAAGTCTTGTATGAGACGGTTTTACATGTAACTGTTTCATATCAATTTGTGTATTAGGCTATATTAGCTTTCAATAACTGGCTGTTTCCGGAAGTTTTCCCCAGAAACGAGTAAACGGGATACGATACCCAAGTAATGTCAGTTATTATTCTGCATCATCTGTCATTAACTTGTTTTTTTTTTCTTTTCCGGGTATTTGAATCTGTGCCGAGTTTGTGACAGGAAGCTTCCAGTCATCCACTGTAGCCAACATATGATACACAAAAAAACATAAAAGGGTCGAGACGGTTGGGTCGGGTCGGGTCACATGGATAAGAAAACAAGAATCTGAAGGCAATGAGTCAACCCACATGTAGAATCTGAGAGATGTTACACAGTTCAAGTCCATAACTATTCTGGTCTGGGTAATGTTTGTATTATGAGGAACACTTGTTAGCTTCGTTGAAACTCTGCTCACATGAATCAATTAATGCAAACTCAATCTCAGATTTATACATTAAGAGATACATTACATAGTCAAGAGGGAACAATGATTTATTCCCTTTTCTCCAATTATAATCAGTGAAATTTGTAAATAATCATACGTAGATCGAGGGGTTTAATAAAGAACAAAAAGGTTAATATTAAAAAGGAAATGAGGTTGTGAGAGTTCACAAGTAAGATTTGACATTGACAAAGTTAATCTCCGTTTGATGTTCATAAAATTTGAAATTGTGTTTCGATCAGAAAATGTATTTTGTACTCTTTAGGGAGGGAGTATAATATTACAAAGCGTTTCCCTTGTGACGGGTCGGATCGGATGACGAATCATTTATGAGAGGAAATGGTAGAGGGGACAAGGGTAGGACCCCATGTGCTCCTCTCACTCGCCCTTGTTGAGTATTTTGTGAAAGGAAATGATATCCGTCACAAGGTTGTGACGGATACCTTCCGTCACAAATGAGAATTTGCCATAATATTATGGGTGAGGTTTGGTAATTGGAGAGAGGTATGAATAATTATGATTAAATATTAATAAATTATATGAGTGAGATTTGGTGATTGGAGAGAGGTAAAAATAATTATGATTAAATATTAATAAAGAATATGGTGGGGTTTGGTGATTGGAGAGAGGTAAAAGTATAATATTAATAAAAACTTGCCAAAATAAGAAAGGGGGAGAAAACCTGAATAATCTGTTTTAGGAAATAGGGAAGATTATAGTGAATATGAGGGAGTATAAAGTAACTAAAAGAGAGTAAGAAATCAGTACATCAAAGAAAAACACGAGAAGGAACAACAAGAAAAACCAAACCACCATCTAGAGAATTAAAGCCAACTGAGCCACATCACTACCACAACATTGTCACACCCTCAACACTCTAAAATTAAAAATAGAAAAGAGATTGCGATTACTCTTTTCTTCAAATAGCCGGCTCTTTTAACAAACTCTATTCCCATTAATCTGTAGTTCAACATTATGGCAGGCAGCTGATTTGCTTTTCTGTATTTTATTTATAGTCTTCACCAAACTTTCACAGTAGTCGTAACTCGTAATAAGAGAACAAAAAAAAGGAGCCAAGTTTGACAAATGAAACACAAACATATTGACTATCAGTGAGCTAGAAATTGCATCACATCACATTAGAACGTCATGTGTAATAGTGTAGAGGTATCTTTGAGCACCTGCTGCTACTGACGCAAGAAATAAGCAAAACTCAACATGCTTTTACAGCAACAAAACCTTAATCCTGAAATAATTTGGAGCCTAATGGTGATATAAATACAAATTTGCAATTGCTTACATCTGAATATATCCTCTCTAATTTCTAGAGAGAGCCTTTCCTCTCTTCAGAGAGTTCCAATTTAATTCTTTTCTAAAACCTTTACAATTACCTTCACCTTTTTTCTCTCTTTTCAAGAACTTTCTTTCGTTTTTTCTCCCTACTTACACTTGTCACTAACGTCTTTTGGTGGCTTTATTATCTTTTGCTTCCTTGTTTCTTTCCCTAAAATCTAATCATTGCTTACCTCCTTTTCTTCTACTGGCTGGTGTCTCTTAAGTTCATTGTGTGTCCCCCTTGGCTCCTTGTCTTCGCATTTTTTTAATCCGGTTTCCTATATTAATATTTTCTTTGTTGCTTTCTCTATCTATTCCTCAATCTTTCCTTATTCAAAAACCACCTTTATCTTTTCATATTCACCTTACTATGGAGAATAATTACAACTTCTATAATGAAGATATCAATCCTTCTTTGGAGGATATTTTCCACGATATTAACTTCCGAACTGAAGCAGCGGTGAATCCGGGTCTTTTAAATGAATGGAGGTTTCCACGCACTGGATGTGTAGTCTCTCCTAACCCTACTGATTTGGGAGACTCCATTTCCTTTTGGAGTTGCTGCTTACTGGGTTATATTGTTGATTACAGACTTCTAAGAGCTTTCAATGTTAATCGGGTTATTGAAGAAAACGGGGCTACTCGTGCTCCAGTTGAAGTAAAACGTATGGGGGATATTTATGTGCTATATTTCTCTAACATGCAAGATCTTCAGGACATTCTAGAACGCAATATTATAGTCATTGATGGAACATTAATGGTGCTTAGAAAATGGCAGCCTGGGGGTTGGTTCCGCGAACGGTGAGATTTCCCACTGTTAAGATGTGGGTTCGCGTTTGTGGATTACCCTTTGAGTTCCTAAATATGAATATGGCTAATACTATTGCTCACCTTTTGGGGAATGACTCATATGTAGAAGATTTTCAGTATATTCCTGATTATGACTATCTCCGGCTATGAGTTACGGTTCGCTTGGGACAACCTCTCAATCCCGGTTTTTTCCTTGCATGCAGTGATAATAAATTATTGTGGATTCAGTTCAAATACGAAGAACTCTTTAAATATTGCACAAGATGTGGTCGAATAGGGCACAAGGTATCGCAATGTGTTGAACGGATTCAGAATATTGTCTCTTCTATTAATAGTTCTTTGGAAACAGCCATTGATCGAGGCTTTGCGGTTTTTCAAACAAGATATCAATTTACAATGTTCAATCTAAACTTATGTGCCTTGCCTTCAACCACTAGATACGCTACCTCAAAGGTAAGATTGGGAGAATGGAGAGGGTTTTCTGTTCCAGCAGATAATCTCAGGGAAAGAGTGATAGATTTTGATTTAGGGCTTATTGATGGAGGTCGCATGTACCCCGGCATGGAATTCGCGGTGACGGCACTCCCATTTGTGAGCCCGGTGGTATACCAAAATGATGAAGTTTTCAATGAATATATGCAGAATGGTCACGGGCATGAAGTACACATGCATAGTGATCAAAGTGTGGGTGAGGCTAGGGCTAATGGAAATATGGATATAGAGCATGTCAATGAATTAGTTGATGTAGTTACAAATATGGATACTGATCAAATGAATAATGGTCATCTGGTCATGGAGAATGGAAATATCAATGAGAATGTGACTTTGCATGGAGAGGTTGAGGGATCTGGAATCGTTCTGGAGGATCAGATTGCACATGCAGAAACTAATATTAACATGCTTGATCCTCAACTGGTTAATGGCGAACTCGGTCTGGTGAATCTGATCAACGAGGAGATTCAGATTGGTGTGCAGGGTAATGAGGATATTATTTTTCACCCAGTATACAATGCAGTACCTATTTTGGTTAATACAAATCAGGAGATAGGTAATCAAACCCTGAATAATGGTGTTATGGTCTTGCATGAGGGCAATAATGGAAATATAATGGAAGGTAATGCTCATAATGATGATAATCTTCTCCTGGAAGATAGGTGGAACTGGACACTGATATAGTGCAATTATTGGAGCCGGACCAAGATAATGGGACAGCAGTGCTCCAAGAAAATGGGGAGATGGTGGTACCAGTGGATCTTACTCATATTGAAATTTTGGGTATTCGAATTTATGATAATAATATCAATAATGATGCTCAGGTAACAGCGGATAATAATGATAATATTGACATTCACATACTTGAGAATGGAGCGCCTATAGAGGAGAATATTACCAATAATGAAGCTACTAATGAGTCTATTGACACCAACCTGAATGGGGATGGCTTGGGGCACAATATAAATGATATAAACACAGGAAGTCCAATGGAAGACCCCTATCTAGCTTTTACGGGTCATGGAGAATTTGAATATGATTTCAATGAGGATGAATTTATACATAATTCAATTAGGATGAGAGTTGAAGATCAATCTCATCTTGCTTCTCAAGAAGATGATGCGAGGGGCTGCAATCAATTCATAGAAGCTCCTGAGGACATGCAACTCTTTTTCCATGAACCTATTTTTAACAATCATCAAAACAATTCGGAGTTTGAATTTGAAAACATTAATCCTTTTCATAATGTTAATGACTCTTTTAATTCTATGGACACTTCTACAGGTTCGGGGAATTCTGGGAATTCTGCAGACTGGCCTCTTTCCAACTCTTCTTCTTCTTTGGCTGCAAATACTCACAACTTGGACACTTCTTACACCTCGGCTGGAACCTTCTTCCAGGATGCTCATGAGGATTTAGACCTTTTAATCAATCGTCAAGAGCTTAATTTATCATCAGGAGCTAATCATCAAGCTTCTGTTGAGGAGCATATGGTTCCTCCACGAGTAAATTGTGATATTATTCAAGGTGCTACGGCTATCACAAATTATGGTGAAACTAATTCTAGAGAGTTCCATGACTTAAATGCTATTACACGGGAATCATCTTTTAATCATGGGAGAGGCAAGGATTTGAGGCTTCTTTTGGAGGCTAATAGAGATTCACATCTTCCTGGATCCGACCCACTCAAGAGACGAGCTTTCTCAGACCCAGGAGCTACTTCTAATTTCTTTTATGATCGTGAATTTTCTTCCAACTCTAGTATTGGGAAATGATCTAAAAGTGATTTCAATATGGAGCCTGGGGAATCATCTACAAAGGGTTTTAGTGGTTTTCGAGTCTTCCTTTCAAGCGAAGATATTTAAGTGTCAAGCTCAGGATCAGGAAATTCTTCAGATGATAACGCTAAGATCGATACAGGCTTTGCGGAGGTTGGCCTTAACCAACCTCCTTCATCCTCATGAAGTGAATTGCTTGGATTTGTAGGGGTTTAAATGATCCGCTTGCCCCTACAATTTCTAAATTAAAAGCGATGATCTATAATAATAGTGCTTATGACCTAATTTTCTTATCTGAAACCAAATGTGTTGTTGCTTCTGTTTCCTATATATTTAGGTCTTTTGGTTTTATTAATGCAGCTGGGGTGGATGCTCTTGGCTCTAAGGGAGGATTATGGGTTGGATGGAAAAATTCTTTTGACATCTCTTGTATTGAAGAAAACCCTAATTTTGTAATCCTCAAAATTAATGAAAGTTCCTCTAAATTCTGGTACCTTTGTTGTGTTTATGGTGAATCTGAGAAATCGAAAAGATCCTTTGTATGGTTAGAATTAGAGGATCGAATCACAAAGTTTGACTCTTACTTTATTATGGTGGGGGATTTTAATCAAGTCGAATTTCTAGATGATAAATTAGGAGGAAGTCCGGGAACACCTTTTGGTCTCCATGATTTTGCTGAGTGGAGAAATAGGAACCTATTATCAAATATTGAATTCAAGGGCCCTAAATTCACCTGGTGCAATAACAGGAAAGGGAAAGCAAGAATTTACGAACGATTGGACAAGGGATTGGCTTCTTCATCCTGGTTTGATTTATTTCCAGATACTGGTATTCGACATCTACCCATTCAAGCATCTGATCATGCTCCAATTATTTTGGATACTAATTTCTATGGATCAAAGAAGAGAAAACCCTTTAAGATGGAAGCATGGACATTTGCTTTTGAGGAGTGTAATAAACTTGTACTACAATCCTGGACTCCTAAAGATAAGGGATCATCATCCTTTAAACTTCAAACAAAGATTCGACGCATTCGAGTTGCTTTTCGTAATTGGACCTTTAATAAACGCAAGGAATGGAATTTTAAGTGGTCAGAATTTGATGACACACTTGAATCTGAGCTTGAGGGTATTTTCAAAGGGAAGGAAGAGGTTAATTATGAGAAAATTCATACTGAATATCTTGAATTTAACAAAGCAGCTAGTACTTTTTGGAAACAACGATCCAAGGTTAATTGGATCAAAGACGGGGACGCCTGCACTAAGTTCTTTTTTAATTCGGTTAACAGAAGATTTCGCTATAATCAGATTAAGGGTATTAAGAACAATGACAATATTTGGGAGGACAATGATCAGGTTATACGTGGACTTTTCGATAGCTTTTATAAGAATATATTTGCAGCAGATTCTGATGAAGTGCCCTTTGAATTTTTCTCTAATACTCACAAGGCTATTTTCGATAAACTACATTTTAAGCTCAGTGAAGATCAATGTGATTTATTATGTAAACCATTTTCAAGGAAAGAGGTTAGAAGATCGGCCTTCCAATTAGGACCAATGAAGTCTCCTGGACCAGATGGTATTCCAGCTTTATTTTTTCAAAAATACTGGTTTCATATTAAGAATGAGGTTACGGATGTTGTTCTTTCAATATTGTCCAGTGGGCAAATTTTATCATCCTTTAATTTAACCTCAATAATTCTTATCCCTAAAGTTACTAATCCTGAAACGGTGGATCAATATCGTCCGATTAGCCTTTGTAATGTTATAATGAAAATTGTGACGAAGTGTATTTCTAACAGATTAAGACCTTTAATGCCTTTCCTGGTTGGGGATTTTCAAAATGGTTTTATTCCAGGCAGAGTTGTAAGTGATAATATTCTCATTTCACACGAATTATTTCATCATATCGCAAGAAGAAAGCATGGTAAAAAGGGTGTTCTAGCCTACAAAGTTGATATGAGCAAGGCTTATGATAGACTAGATTGGAATTTTATCAGATGCACTCTATTAGGAATGAATTTTCCGTCATCTTTTGTTGCTCTTATAATGAAATGTGTCTCAACAGTTTCTTATAATATTGTTATTAATGGGTCAAATGGACCTTCCTTCAGACCCAAAGCTGGAATCAGACAAGGGGATCCTCTTTCTCCCTATTTATTTGCTTTATGTACGGAAGTGCTTTCTCAACTCCTTCTAGACGCAGAAAAACACAAATTACTAAGGGGTATCTCGGTCTGTAGAAAGGCCCCCACTATTTCTCACTTACTCTTTGCTGATGACTCTATATTTTTTGTGCAAGCTCAATATGATTGTTGCCGCGCTCTGAAGAGAATCTTGGATTCTTATTGTCGAGCGTCTGTGTAGATACCTCATATCTGCACCTCCCGCCAATCACCCAATGATGATTGGACCGCGTGTTGTGTACACGGAACGAGT
>JAOWBH010093303.1:0-13416 GCA_028566215.1 Silene coronaria | reverse complement strand
TTTTTTGCCTTTCAATTCATACCACCATTCTGGAATTTCATCCATTAAATCAAAGCACATGGAAACATCATGACCCGGTTTTGTGCATTTTGAGCAAACAAGTTTACGTTTATCAGCCTTAGACATATACGGAGTAAGATGAGGGACAGATTGTTGCGGAGAGGGACGAGAATGTTGCTGAGTGGGACGGACTGCAAAGCCAACCACTTCAACATTTCCCCCGTTTACAGGTTCCATGTCACGGACCCGCTCCTCCTGGGATATGGAGTAAAACGCACGATTGAGGGTAGGAAGCGGGTCTTGAGAAAGCAAAACAGAACGCAAGAGGCCATATTTTGATGATACCAAACCGAGAAGAAATTGATGCAAACGATCAGTTTCTCGTCTTGCAACGTGCTGTTTTCCGACATCGCAATCACACTTACACGAAATTATGGGTTCAAGTTTATCTAAAGCATCCCACAACATACTCAATTTTCCATAGTACACAGCAACACTCATAGACTCAGTTTGCTTACAGTCATGTAATTCAGATTTGATTTGATAGATACGGGGGCCATTAGTAATGCTAAAGCGATCATTGAGATCATCCCACAACCGTTTTGCATTATCATATTTAGGAAGAAGCGATTTTACCTCAGGGTCAATCGAGTTCATAAGCCACGAAACAAGCATACAATGGATCGTGTCCCAATCCTCTTGAGAACATGGAGCAACCGGTGAGGTAAGCTTACCATCCAGAAACCCGAACTTGCGACGGGAGCGGAGCGCGACACTGACATCGTGGGCCCAAGAATCGAAATTGTCAAGCTTTAGGCGAGTTGAGGTGAGAGAGTCGTTGGGGCGGTCGTGAGGACCAAGGTAATACGGCGAAGAAGGTTCAATTTTCGGTGGGTCGGTGCCGTCAGCCATGGCGGCAGATCTGGAGTTAATAATCTTAATTGGAAAAGTAGGTTATTGAGGCCAGAAATTGGGAAAGTAAGGTATGATAGAGTAAGAGGCCTGATACCATATTAGGTTGTAGAAAATGATATCCCTCCCATTGATATTCTAGTCAAGAGAGTATATAGAGTACATAAGGGCAATCTTGGAATACACAGGAAAATATTTTATAATAATACCAACACCCCCCCTCAAGTGGGAGCATGCAAATTTGCAGTGCCCAACTTGTCTAAAAGAGCACGAAACTGCGAAACACCCAAGGCCTTCGTAAGAATATCCGCCAACTGATCATTAGTAGAAACATAGGATGGGGCAACAAGACCATCTTGAAGAGCATCACGCACAAAATGACAATCGATCTCAATATGTTTTGTACGTTCATGAAAGACCGGATTTTGTGCAAGGTATAGGGCGGACTGGCTATCACAGTGAATAGGAGCAGCCTTGGGATGATGAATACCCAAACTCAAAAGAAGACCTTTGAGCCATTTAATTTCACATGTAATAGCAGCTAAAGAGCGGTACTCAGCCTCAACAAACGAGCGAGACACTATGTGTTGCTTCTTAATTTTCCAAGAGATGGGAGAGTGACCCAAAAAAAATAAACCAACCTATGAGAGAGCGACGAGTATTGGGACATGCATCCCAGTCCGAGTCACCCATCCATTCAAAGTAAGGTCAGAATCAGAGCGCAAAAAAATACCTTGACCGGGCGTGTTCTTCAAGTAACGAGGACAACACGCAAAGCAGCAGCCTAATGATCTTGCCGTGGCGCATGAATAAACTGAGAAAGGACATGTACGACATAAGATAAATTAGGTCGAGTAACAACAAGGTATAAGAGTTTACCAACAAGACGGTGATACAGTTCTGGGTCAGCTAACATAGGACAATTCAAATGACCAAGATGATTCGGATCCATTGGCGTCGTGGCCGGCTTGCATCCTAAATATCCAATTTCGGATAATATGTCAAGAACATACTTGCGCTGGCATAAGAACAAACCATCGGGATTACGAGCAATCTCAATACCAAGGAAGTATTTAAGGATGCCAAGATCCTTCATATGGAAGCAAGTGTGTAAATAGTCCTTAAAATATGTCAAAGCCGCCATATCGTTGCTAGAGATAAGCAAGTCATCGACATACACAAGAATATTTAATTGAACCGCACCTTTAGTATAGGTGAATAAAGAATAGTCTGAATAGGACTGTAAAAAACCGTATTCTTTCAAAGCAGAGACAAGTTTGGCAAACCAACATCGTGGAGCCTGCTTGAGACCATAGAGAGCTTTCCGTAGACGACATACAGTACCCGGAATAGGAGAGGAGAAGCCAGGGGGCAGGCGCATATACACCTCTTCATCTAAATCGCCATGAAGAAATGCGTTATGTACATCCATCTGATGAAGGAACCAGTTTTTGGCAGCAGCAATGGCAAGGAATGTACGCACGGTAGTCATCTTAGCGACAGGAGCAAATGTTTCATCATAATCAAGGCCCTCAGTTTGATGATTGCCAAAAACCACAAGACGAGCCTTTAACCGTTCAATGCTCGAATCAGATTTATATTTTATTTTGTACAACCATTGACTTCCAAGAGCTTTCTTACCGGGGGGTAAAGACTCTAACGTCCAAGTACCATTCGCCTCAAGGGCACACATTTCAGCTTCCATAGCGGTTCTCCAACCTGTATCCTTCACAGCATCTTTAAAATTGGTTGGGGTATGATTAGAAGTAAGAGCTGCCAAAAATGTGCGGTGATCCAAGGAGAACTTATCACAATTAACGTAGCGAGCAATAGGATAAGGAGTCGTACCTGAGAATGGCGTAGCATCGGTGACAAGAGCGGCATTAGATGGGCTATTACCATGGCCAGGCAAATTGACAATATAATCATTAAGCGCCGTGGAGGGAAACTTAGTACGATGACCGCGACCGAGGGTCTCATGAGGTACAACCTCAGTAATAACCGGATCATTAGAAGATGAACCCATTGCAAGAGAGTGCGAGTTGTCAGAGGCCGAAAGTGATGTAGAAACCGGAGTGTCAGCAGCTAGAGATGGCGTAGAAACATCATGAGAAGAGTTATACTCGACATCCCATACAACAGGTACGGTGGTAGTCGGAGAAGGATGGATATTAACAGTCTCAGGCTCAAGATATGGAAATATTTCTTCGTAAAATTTCACATCACGAGACACAAAAAAAACACAGCGCTCCAGGTCGTACAGATACCACCCTTTCTTTCCATTAGGATAACCCAGAAACACACATTTCCGAGATCGGCTAGCAAACTTGTCTCCCTTGGCTTTCTGATTATGAGCAAAGCATAGACATCCAAACACCCGTAACTCCGAAAAAGAAGGCATGACACCAAACAAATATTCATATGGAGTCTTGCCTTTAAGTAAAAAGGACGGAGTACGATTTATAAGATGAGAAGCAGCTAATATACATTCACCCCAAAACTCAATTGGTAGGCCCGCTTGAAAACGTAAGGCGCGCGCAACATTCAAGATATGTTGATGTTTACGCTCAACCCTACCGTTTTGCTGTGGGGTACCAACACACGAAGTTTGAAACAAAATACCATTGTCACAAAAGTAAGGTTGTAGACAGTTAAACTCCGTGCCATTATCGCTACGAACAGTTTTAATAGTGGTAGAAAATTGATTACGAATCATAGCAATAAAGGAGGTAAACTTCCCAAAAACTTCCTTCTTATCAGTCATCATAAATATCCATACAGCGCGAGAAAAATCATCAACCAAAGTTAAAAAATATCGACCACCGCAATAAGATGGTGGATCATAGGGTCCCCATAAATCACAATGCACGAGAGAAAAAGCAATGGAACTGTGACTAGAGCTAGAAGGAAAGCTATCCCTAATGTGTTTAGCACGGTGACATACTTCACACGGCTTGGGTAAGCTATTATTCGTAGTACTAACAAAAGGAAGTAACTTAACAACTTTCTCCGACGGATGACCAAGACGATGATGCCAAAGGACCGCAGAAGAATCAACACCAACAGAGCAAGCAACAACATCCGAGTCACGACGGAGGTAATAAAGCCCATCCAACCGATCACCCATGCCAATCACCATTCTCGAAGGTAGGACCTGTATAGTACATACAGAAGAATTAGTAATGAATTCACAATGTAAGGTATCAGTGAGCTGTGAGGCAGAAATTAAATTGCATTGTAATTGGGGAACATATAAGACTCGGTCAAGAATCAAGGAAGAAGTCAGAATAGCTCGTCCAAACCGAGAGGCTACAATAGTCTTTCCATCGGGTAACCCAACCGGATACGAAGGACCCTCACGCACATCGACAAGAGCATTAAGGTCTCCAGTGACATGATGAGAGCAACCCGTGTCAATAATCCACTTACCCGCTTGAATGTGAGACGATGAACCATAAACTGTGACCTGACCAACAGTAGCATTGTCTAAGGAGGAACCACCAGTAATATTAGCATGGACATTCGAGGAGGTTTTTTTTTGCCTTTCAATTCATACCACCATTCTGGAATTTCATCCATTAAATCAAAGCACATGGAAACATCATGACCCGATTTTGTGCATTATGAGCAAACAAGTTTGCGTTTATCAGCCTTAGACATATACGGAGTAAGACGAGGGACACAATGTTGCGGAGTGGGACGAGAATGTTTCTGAGTGGGACGGACTGCAAATCCAACCACTTCAACATTTCCCCCGGTTACAGGTTCCATGTCACGGACCCGCTCCTCCTGGGATATGGAGTAAAACACACGATTGAGGGTAGGAAGCGGGTCTTGAGAAAGCAAAAGAGAACGCAAGAGGCCATATTTTGATGATAGCAAACTAAGAAGAAATTGATGCAAGCGATCAGTTTCTCGTCTTGTAACGCACTGTTTTCCGACATCGCAATCACACTTACGCGAAATTATGGGTTCAAGTTTATCTAAAGCATCCCACAACATACTCAATTTCCATAGTACACAGCGACACTCATAGACTCGGCTTGCTTACAGTCATGTAATTCATATTTGATTTGATAGATATGGGGGCCATTAGTGATGCTAAAGCGATCATTGAGATCATCCCACAACCGTTTTGCATTATCATATTTAGGAAGAAGCGGTTTTACCTCAAGATCAATCGAGTTCATAAGCCACGAAACAAGCATACATTGGATAGTGTCCCAATCCTCTTGAGTATATGGTGCAACCTGTTAGGTAAGCTTACCATCCAGAAACCCAAACTTGCGACAAGAGCGGAGCGCGACACTGACATTGTGGGCCCTAGAATCGAAATTGTCAAGCTTTAGGCGAATCGAGGTGAGAGAATCGTTGGGGGTGGTCGTGGGGACCAAGGTAATACGGCGAAGAAGGTTATATTTTCGGTGGATCGGTGCCGTCAGCCATGGCAGCAGATCTGGGGTTAATTATCTTAATTGGAAAAGTAGGTTATTGAGACCAGAAATTGGGAAAGTAAGGTATGATAGAGCAAGAGGCCTGATACCATATTAGGTTGTAGAAATGATATGTTTTATTGGTCTGCTAGTGAAGAGAGTATATAGAGTACATAAGGGCAATATTGGAATACACATGAATATATTTTATAATAATACTAACAATTTATCATCAATTCAATATAATCGTTTCACATTTCTACTAAGTTAACATTCACATTTCCAATTACATATTTTATTTTTATTAATTTTTTAAATATTGATATGAGTAAATAATCTGAAATGTACAATCATCATGTAAAAATGTACAAAGTTGGTTTGATTTTTATCTAATGAACTAAATACCTAATATGAAATGGAATTAAAACTAAATGAAAACAAATGAGATGATTAAGGTTATTCAATTAAGCCTACGACCTGATTTCATCACCAACAATCGTCTTTATCATCTCAATGCGCTTAATTAGTCATTAGGGTGATGTGTAAAGAAGTAAATGCCTCTAATTTGCCAAGCACCCTCCTTTCGGTCTCGTGCAAGGACACTAGTCACCCGGCTTGACTCACCTCCCTTTCGCTCTCGTAAGTCAAAATCCATAAGTCAATATCCACATGAGTTTGCTATATTCCGCCCCTAGTTTTACTCATTCCGCACCTAACAATTACCTTATTGCCCTTGAGTAATCAATAATAAAAAACATCAAACGAGATTTGCTATATTATTAAACGATATTTAATAACGACGACGGTAATTAATAACCAAGAACGATTAAATTAGAACAAAAATGACGATTAGAAACGAGAAAACTTCAAACGACCCAAACTATGTACTCGGGTGTCCGATTCTAACGATTTTTTTTCCAAATTGCTTAACTCAACGAGACGAACACAATGGTAAAAAAAAATCTGGAAGTGGGCCCATTTGTGTGAAAAACACGAACTGACCCAGATCACTTCATGTGATTTATACGTACTAGGCATGGCCAGTTCGTATAAATCACATGAACTGGCCTGGGTCAGTTCGTGTTTTTCATACGAATGGACCCACTTTTAGATTTTTTTCTTACCATTATGTTGGTCTCGTTGAGTTAAGCGATTTGAAAAAAAAATTGTCGAAAACGGACACCCGAGCACAAAGTTATGATCGTTTAAAGTTTTTCGTTCTTAGTCGTCAGTTTTTGTCGAACTTTCAATCGCTATTATTTATCGTTCATTCTATCAATCATCATCTAACATAGGTATAAAGTTCCTTAATTCGTCAGTTGAATATTAATTTTTTGTTGATTCGGTAATTAATACGATAATTCATATATAATTTAAGTTATCGTCACTCATTTTCGATTAATCGATACAATATAATGTTAAAAATATATGGTAGAGAGAGAAGGGCAAAATTGGAAAGATGAAAATAAAATTAGGGGCAAAATGAGTAATATAGGGGCGGAATATTGCAATTTTATATCCAAATTCTCGTATTAATACGCGTTATTCTCGTAATTGTGATTAATTTACAATTTTCTGTGGTGACACTAATTTAACATATGCCTATCTAAGAATTGGTGTAATTACAATGTAAATGGAAGAGTATGCCAAACGAGTGAAACGACTCTTATAGAGTCATAGTCTTATGCATGCGGCCATGAAATGTGAAAGAAGGGCTGCTGTGTCATACACAAGAGTGCTGTCCAACTGTACTTTGACTTTCCTAACTGATTTGACTGGAGTTAGTTAGCTTGTACATTGTTGTGTATATACCTAACATTCTGTACTTTCCTAAATTAATGCAATAATAACAAACTCTTTTATTTACCTTTCCTCCATTAATTCTCTGAGCTCAAGCTCTCTTCAATGGCCTCCTAGTTTTGATAACATACTGCTTCACATGGTATCAGAGCAGGCTTAAGACCTGATTTTGTTCCGATTGTCAATTCATTACAATTCCGCATAATTTTTCCCCAATTTCTAGGGTTTACTCTTGTTTTTCGTCGATTTTTTTCCAGATTTCACAAAATTCACAAAATTACACAAAAATTCTCGTTTCTTCTGCAAATCTTCACAAATTTCTTTCAACAATGACAAATTCGACTGAAGTATCTTCTGGTGCAGCTTCGTACAGCAATCCATACGACGATCTTCTTTTCCTCGCTAATTCCTAAAACGCGAACATGCCATTGAATAATATTCCTTTTTCCGGCAAGAATTTCTTGTCCTGGAGCCGCGGTGTGCACATGGCATTGAATACGAAGAATAAACGAGGTTTTATTACTGGAGTTGTTGCGATGCCTGCTGTCGATTCTCCGAAGCATTCTCAGTGGTCGCGATGCGATAATATGGTGAGGTGTTGGCTCACGAACTCCATTGCACCGGAGCTGAAGGACGGTTTTCTCTCTTGCAAAACAGCGAAGTTGTTATGGACCGATATTTGCGAGAGGTATGGTCAATCCAATACGCCGTTGCTTTATCAGCTTAAGAAGGAATTAAAGAATATTTCGCAAGAAAATTCATCTGTTGTTGAATATTTCAACAAATTGAAAAGGCATTGGGATGATATTGAGGAATTGGAAGAGCTACCGGAATGTGATTGTGGAGCTATGGATAAATGTACATGTAATTTGTACAAAAAGATGCTGGAGATTGCTTCTCGGGAAAAAGTAATCAACTTCCTTATGGGATTAGGTGATGCTTATGAGAATCTAAGGACAAATATATTGTCAATGGATCCTATTCCTCCGATTAACAAAGCATATTCAATTGTTCATCATGTTGAAAGTCAAAAGATGATAACAAATGTGCTTAATTCTGGTCAGGATGGAAGTGCTATGAATGCTGCTAATTCTGCTGGTAAACAACCTTGGAATGTGTGGAAAAGAGAGCCTAAAAAGGCCAAGGTTGATGATCGTTGGTGTCCTAAATGTGAGAAGAAAGGACATACTCTTGAGACTTGTTTCGTGTTGAATCCTGAGTTGAGGAAGAAGTTTTTGGCTCGATTTTCTGGTAATGCTTCAAACCTTCCTGCAACTTTGGGAGGTGCTGGTGCTCCTGACTATGCTATGTCATCTGTTTCTAAGTCTTTTCCTTCGAATTCTGGTTATAATCCTTCTGGTCCTCCTGGTTACAACATTGCTGGACCTTCTAATTACAATAAAGTTGGACATTCTGCTTTTGACAATGCTGGACCTGGACCTGCATCACCAGTTCAGTTTGATCCACAGATGTTGACTTCCTTTTACAATTACATGATGAACCTTACACAAGCTAGACAAGACAATCCTTTTGATAGTTCTGATGTCTCTGTCAACTTTGCAGGTATCTCTCTCGCAAATCATTCTCAATTTGCTTTGCCTGATAATGATTGGATTATAGACTCAGGTGCTTCTAATCATATGTGTGGCAATCCTTCAATGTTTGCTCGCTTGTTTAAGTTACCCACTTCTGTTCAAATAGGTTTACCTGATGGCTCTATTCAGACTGTTACTCATGCTGGTGATATCCATTTGCATAATGGAATTGTGTTGATTAAGACTATTTATGTGCCTGCTTTTAGGCATAATCTTTTGTCTGTGGGCAAGTTAATTGCTACCACTGGTCTACTGATTCAGTTCTTTGTGAATCATTGCACTATACAGGACCCTGTTTCTAGCTGTCAAGTGGCAGTTGGTATATAAGAAAGGGGCCTGTACAAGCTGAGATCTACAGTTCAGCAGTTATCTGCTTCTAAATCAGTTCTTGAGTGTTCCTAGAGAACCACACATGCAAGCTGCTCTCCATGTTGTGAAATATCTCAAGGGTACCATTGATGCTGCTCTTTTCTATCCTGCCAATACCAGCATGCATCTCAAGGCTTTTTGTGATGCAGATTGGGGAGCATGTGCTTTCAGTTGTAGATCTGTTACGGGGCACTGCATTTTCTTAGAAGACTCTCCTATTTCTTGGAAAACAAAAAAACAAAAAACCATTTCTAAAAGTTCAGCTGAGTCAGAATATAGGGCTATGTCTTATACTGCATCTGAGATAGTTTGGGTTCATGCATTGCTGCAATTTTCAAGTCTCAGTTCCTTTGCCCATACAATCACTGTGATAACAGGGCAGCCCAGCACATTGCTGCAAACCCGGTGTTCCATGAAAGGACCAAGCATATCAACATAGATTGTCACCACATACGAGAGAAAATTCAAGAAGGCTTCTTAAGTACTGTTCATGTTAAGACAAATCTGCAGCTAGCTGACCTAATGACCAAGCCTTTGGGGCAACAACAACATCAATTTCTTTCGTCCAAGTTGGGATTATTCTTAGAGCCATTCTATGCAGATCCAACTTGAGGGGGGGCTGTGAATCAAGGGCTGTTGTGTCATACACAAGAGTGCTGTCAAGCTGTACTTTGACTTTCCTAACTGTTTTGACTGGAGATAGTTAGCTTGTACATTGTTTTATATATACCTAACATTCTGTACTTTCCTAAATTAATGCAATAATAACAAACTCTTTTATTTACTTTTCCTCCATTAATTCTCTGAGCTCAAGCTCTCATCAATGGCTTCCTAGTTTGATAACATACTGTTTCACATTAAATGTTGGGAATAATGTTACAAGAGTTCAATTCACCCTCCCTTTTCTTCTTCCAACGTCGTCATTATTTATAGGAAAATTAGTTAACGCTACCGAATGACGCTCAATCTCGGCGCGACTCTCTTACATATAATAAGTAGGACCCCAATAATGAGGGATCCATTTCTTTACATTACTTTTTTGCACTATTCATGAGTGGAGCGAGAGAATCTCTAATATAATTTCTAATATATAACATATAATATAATCATTTGAGATTTTTTTTAATCATCTTTTTATTATTTTTAATCAGCTTTTTTTTAAGTACATTAAGAATATCAATTTTTTTATTATTTTTAATAATATGTAAAGATATGAAGAAAACAAAATCTACATTGACAAATGTAAAAAAAACAAACGTACAAAAATGGGTGAGACAGAGGGAGTATATTATTATCTATTTGCCCCTACTTAAATTTTTTCGCCCAATTTAAATTCAAATATTAACTCATCCACTCATTTAATAAAGCTCTTCCAGGAAAACATGATTAAAATAACATGCCCTATTTAATTTCTTATTTGATAATAGAATTAACTCATAGCATTATTGAAAAGGAAGAGCATGCCACTTTGCAAAAATTGCGGTCTTGTTCAACGAAACTTAATGAATGGGGTAGGGCTCAATTCGGCGATTTACGAAGACATATCGATGAGTCGAGGAAACGGTTGAACTTTCTTGACTCGTGCCCCCATGACACTGAAACTGTTGATGAGCGGAAACAGGTGTGTTCTAAATTGGATGAGTTGCTTATGGCGGAAGAGATTTTTTGGAGACAAAGATCTCAGGTTTGTTACCTCGCTGAGGGAGACAAGAATACCCGTTTTTTCCACTTGAGAGCAATAAACCGGCTGAAAGATGATGAAGGGAACTGGGTGACGGAAGAGGGGCAAATGAGGGGATTGGCAATGGAATATTTCACGAATTTGTTCTCGTCTGCTAGGCCAACTATAGTGAATGAGGCGCTGGTTTGTGTGGATCGGGTCGTAACTGACGAAATGAACGATGAACTCACAAAACCGTTTAGTAGAGAAGAGGTGCAAGTGGCATTATTCCAAATGAAGCCGAGCAAGGCTCCGGGGCCGGATGGACTTAATGCAAATTTTTTCCAGAAGTTTTGGCATATCATTGGTAATGATGTTTTGGACTATGTCATTGATTGTCTTGAAGGGAAGGAAGACATGACCACCATTAACAATACACATATTGTCCTTATCCCAAAAATCAAGCATGCAACAGAATTAAACAATTTCCGGCCAATATCTCTTTGCAATGTTATATTTAAATTGATTTCGAAAGTTCTCGTTGGTAGACTCAAGGGATATCTGGTACACTTGGTGGAAGTGGAGCAGAGTGCGTTTATTCCGGGCCGACTCATTTCGGATAATGCTATCATGGCCTTTGAGAGCTTTCATTTTATAAAGTCCCATAATCAAGGCCGTCAGGGGTATATGTCTTTGAAACTGGATATGATCAAAGCCTACGACCGTGTTGAATGGGGCTTCTTGGAGTGTGTGCTTGTTAAGATGGGGGTTGCTCCTAAATGGGTGGATATGACTATGAGATGTGTTCGGACGGTTAGGTCGGCTATTCTGATAAATGGTTTACCATCTAATTTCTTACGTCTGAGACGGGGCCTGCGTCAGGGTGATCCTTACTCTCCTTACCTCTTTATTTTATGTGCCAATGTTTTTTCTCGACTTTTATCTAGGGAAGTAGAGCGGAGAAATCTTTACGGAGTTCGGATTTGTAGGGGGCCCCCAAGTCTCTCACACTTATTCTTTGCAGATGATTCGCTTATTTTATGCCGCGCTGACAAGAAAAACGCGAAAACGATAAAAGGTGTTCTTGATTTATACCAGGATGCTTCAGGTCAACGGTTGAATTTGCAAAAATCTGAGCTGTTCTTTAGTCCAAGTACTAATGAAGTGTCCCGTATTTCGGTGATTGAGTGTTTGGATGCCTCGACCGTGACCTCGCCTGGGAAGTATCTCGGACTTCCAGCAATTGTAGGACGGAACAAAACGAGGGCTTTTAACCCTTTCAAGGAGAGAATTTGGAAGAAACTGAAGGGGTGGAAGGAGAAATTACTCTCATTTTCGGGTAGGGAAATCCTTATAAAGGCAATAGCCCAATCGATTCCTACCTACCAAATGGGTTTATTTAAGTTCCCGACTACCTTATGCTCCAGAATTGAGGGGGATTTGGCCAGATTTTGGTGGGGACATAGTGGTGAGAAGAGGCAAATTTACTGGCTATCTTGGGAAAAAATGTGTCGGGCTAAGTGGGACGGAGGCTTAGGATACCGTCACTTTGTATCCTTCAATATGGCTATGCTCACAAAACAACTATGGCGGTTGCATGAGCGACCAAATTCTCTGGTGGCTCGAGTGTTATCGGCTCGGTATTTTCCTTCAGGAAATATTATGGATGCGGCTTTAGGACATCATCCGTCCTTTGTTTGGCGAAGCCTAATGGAAGCATTGCCGTTCTTTAAAGGGGGGAGCAGTTGGCTGGTCAGAAATGGATGCAAAATTCGTTTTTGGCAGGGGCGATCATCCGAGACCTCTTCCAGGTTAATTTCCCCTATGAGTGGAATGAATGACAGCATGGTGGCAGACTGGCTCGTGGGAGAACCAAAACAATGGAATGAGGAGTTGCTGTGCCAACATTTGTATGATTTTGAAGCCAAGGAAATTGCCCGAATTCCGCTTTGCTCCACTCAAGAAGGAGACAAGTTGACTTGGCCATTCACCAAAGATGGCAATTATACGGTAAAATCAGGCTACCACTTTATCCGTGACCAATTACGAGGTACGAGAGGAGATGAGGGTCCTAGTTCGGGTTCGAGTTTCTGGGCACATCTTTGGCGCCTCCATCTACCCCCAAAGATCATAAATTTTGTGTGGAGAGCTTGTAGTGGAGCGTTACCTTGTGGCCTTAATGTGCAAAAACGGGTGAAGGAGGCTGACCCGACTTGTATGCGATGCCATAGGGAGATCGAAAGCGAGATGCATGCGCTTATGGGATGCCCCTATGCCTTGAGAATCTGGGACATGGGTGGATTGGAGGAGGAGGTCTCGGGTGGTGTGGGGGCGAGCGTGATGGATTGGGTTGAGGGGGTGATGAGCCGGCTTGGAGAGGAGGATAGGAGTCGTTGCTTGGTCACACTTTGGGCATGTTGGAATTACCGTAATGAAATGTATCATGGCAATGGAAGGACGGACCCGAGGAAAGTCATGGAGAGTGCTCTGGGTTTCTGGGAAGCTTGGCAGGAAGCTCAACCAACTCGAGTCCTCGAAATGAAGAAGAGTGGAACGAATAAGGTTAACTGGGTTCCACCTACGAACGAAATGTGGAAGGTGAGTGTGGATGCAGCTGTAATGGGAGATGCGGGGTGTGGTCTTGGTG
>JAOWBH010093192.1:0-14389 GCA_028566215.1 Silene coronaria | reverse complement strand
ACCCATTTCCTCTCACAAACTACCCGTCGCAACCCGCGACCCGTCGCAAGCAAGACTTACTGAAATAAAATAAGTATTTATTGTAAGTTGGTCAATGCGAAATGGACAAAATTTTAGAGGGAAACTATTAAAAAAATACCCGGGGTTTCAATTCATTCTCCCGCACGCTTCTCTTCTCAAAATTCAAAACTCCCTCAATTTTCATTTCACCCAACTACCTCTTTATATATCCCCCCCTTATCTCCATTCCATCTCCACCTCACCTCTTAACTAAACTAAACCCCTCTTTCCAAAACCCTAGAAAAAAAATCCCCAATTCTCCCAAAACCCTAAAAAAATGCCTGCAATTATCGAACAATCAGAACCCTTACTCGCCCCTAACCCAGATCGTTTCTGCATGTTCCCTATTAAATTCCCCCAAATCTGGGAAATGTACAAAAAAGCCGAAGCTTCTTTCTGGACTGCCGAAGAAGTCGATTTATCTTCCGATTTACGTCACTGGTCCGACACTCTCACGTGCGATGAACGCCATTTCATCACTCACGTGCTCGCCTTCTTCGCCGCGTCTGACGGTATTGTTCTTGAGAATCTCGCTTGTCGTTTCATGAAGGAGGTTCAGCTTCCTGAAGCGAGAGCATTTTACGGGTTTCAAATCGCTATCGAAAATATTCATTCCGAAATGTACTCCTTATTACTGGAGACTTACATTAAGGATTCGGAAGAAAAGTCGAATTTATTCCGTGCTGTTGAGACTATCCCCGCTGTTAAGCGCAAGGCCGATTGGGCCTTGCGCTGGATTGACGGCGGGGAGAGTTTCGCTGAGCGAATTATCGCTTTCGCTTGTGTGGAAGGTATATTCTTTTCAGGAAGCTTCTGTGCGATATTTTGGCTCAAGAAGCGGGGGTTAATGCCGGGGCTTACGTTCTCGAACGAATTGATTTCTCGAGACGAGGGGTTACATTGTGACTTTGCGTGTTTGTTGTACTCGTTGTTGAACAATAAAGCGAGTGAGGAGCGTGTGAAGGGGATTGTTTCGGAGGCGGTCGAGATAGAGAGGGAATTCGTTTGTGACGCATTACCGTGTGCGTTGGTTGGGATGAATGGAGAGTTAATGAGTCAGTATATTGAGTTTGTTGCGGATAGGTTGTTGGGAGCGTTAGGGTGTGGGAAGGTTTACGGTGTTTCGAATCCGTTTGATTGGATGGAATTGATTTCGTTGCAAGGGAAGACTAATTTTTTCGAGAAGCGGGTTGGGGAATATCAGAAGGCTTCTGTTATGAACAGTTTGAATGGTCATGGTGGTTCTCATGTTTTTAAGCTTGATGAAGATTTTTAAGAAGGATTGTTTTTCGATTTGTTGTATTGGTTTTAGGTTAATTGTGTCATTGTGTTTTGGGTTTTATTCGATTATTATCTAGTATCAGTTGCTAGTAATGTAAACTTGAAATTCTAATGTATTCTAGTTATTTATTGTTCACTATCTATCTAAAATGTTGGTGCATTTTGTTATCAAATTTGATGTATCTGTGTGTTTGGGATAGTTGGGTGTATGCCCGAGTGTCATTTGGGTGTCGAGTAAAGTTTAGTTGAGTCGTGCTTGGTCAGTCTATGATTATTATGAATAGTGAATGAATGAGGCGTAGAAGTGTTGGAAGACTGATACTGTAATGAATAAACTTCTTAAGATGCTGAACTAATGAAGCTGTTGATCAGCATCCTTTGCATTATAGCAGTTAATCTGGCTGACAGTATATTGATGTTCGATTATTGGATACTCACAGAACTAGTTACCAATTGGAGCCATTAAGATGTACCTTTTTTCCGTAACCTACCCAGGGTTGATGACTTGGTGTTTAATACTCGTAATTTTGCTGCTTGAATAAGTTCACACCTCTTGACGAAATGCTAGGATATCAATTCTCGTATCGAACTTGTATCCTTCCTATGTTGAAGTGCTGGATTTCTAAGATAGGGAACGGGTTGTGCCTTGACATTTTAGTTGGTTTGCGTAGAGCCGCAGATCCGAGAAAGGGACCTTTGCCTCTGTAGGGCTGTGTGGCAGTATGTTTGTCATGCATTCATGTCCGTGACAAACAGAAGAGGTTCCTCAGAGTCACGAGGTCTGCTGACAACTAACGTGGTCAAGTGAATATGTGCTATGTACCTAAGAATTCACACTCAAAAAGCCCTGAACTTTGCACTCTTACTCTTGCCAAGTAGAGGTGTTGCTATTTAATTTTGGGTTATTTGGACTCAACCTTTTTATTTTGCTAACACCCAAGAGTGTGTACGTTCGATTCCCTTACTTTACGATTTGCGGGAGTTATTGAGTCACTAGGGTAATATTGTGTATTTAACTTTTTAAAGACCGTGTATGATTTTGATTGTAAATATAAGACCAAAATTACAAAAAAATAAAAGATATGAATATCGTCAAAGTATGGGTGGTATTAGAGACAACTTTTAGGAAAAAAGAAGAGTAATTTAGATAAAAAAAGTTTTTATTTTTTAAATAGTCCAATTTAATTTACCCCGAACAAAACGACATTATATATTTCCATAGTAGAAGACTTTTAAAAATGTTTGATTTATAATTTATAATTTTATGCATTACATATTCACATTTCTACAAAAATCGAGTAAAAGGGTTGAATTCCGTTAAAACCAATAAAATAAAATACTCAATAAGAAAGAAGCAAGAAGTTGAGATGGCCGAGTTGGTCTAAGGCGCCAGATTAAGGTTCTGGTCCGAAAGGGCGCGGGTTCAAATCCCGCTCTCAACATCTTCTCTTTTATTTTTGTCATTTAATTCTTGTTATATGTTTTACATTTATACCTGTTTAGCAAACTTAATTTATCATTCTGGTTTATGGGAGGAGCATACAGAGGGCTAGAAACCTAAAATCAAGTATGGGGTTGGTTTTCATGAAGCGAGGGCATTTTACGGGTTTCAAATCGCTATTGAAAACATTCATTTCTTTTGCTGGAGAAAAGACTAAAAAACTAGCCTTGACTCACTCAAACTTAGACCCAATGCAACTTTTGAAACAATTTATTTGAAAATTAGTGCATCTTACTCTACAAGCCCAAGTAAACGGGTATAGTGTTTCATCCTGTTCGACTACGACCAATTTTCTTTTCTTATTCGTTAGGTCTAAAGAGGATACTAATCCGTCTGAAGTCTTCAAATGAGTCATATTCAATCATTTTTAAATGGTTAGATTTTACTATAAAAATAGTCACATAAAACCCTACTGAGTCGATATAGGCCGTCTGAAGTGAGACGTAATTGCATAGAAGTGGTCAAGTGGGTATACTACTTTGACAATTTCAAAGGCCATAGCCTAGATGCTTCACAAACAATCACCAACTGAAGTGGGCCACAAGAAGCTTAGTTGGATCCAATAGAGTTCACTACAACCTTATCCACCTTCACAATCTAATCTTAGCATCATCCACTCCCCACTTTTCACTCAAATAATTCCTCATCACACACTATTATGCCCACAAAACTCCATTAACAAACAAAGACATTCAGTGACCCAAGTGAGTGTGATACCAGAAATGGCCTCAACAGCATGCTTCTTACACCATGCAGCCATCTCCAGCCCAGCTGCTGGTAAAATCCCGTCTTCGCGTTACCCGGCCGTGATCGTTAAACCTAACGTGGTGATCTGCAAGGCTCAGAAGCAAGAAGAAGAGGCCTGTGTTGATAGCGGTAGCGTCTCGAGAAGGTTGGCTTTGACTGTTCTCATTGGTGCTGCAGCTGTTGGTTCTAAGGTTTCCCCTGCTGATGCTGCCTATGGAGAAGCTGGTATTTTCCCATTTACATTCTTTGTTTCTGAATACATTATGGACTCGATACCACGTATATGTCGCTAAGTAATCAGTCAAGTTATTAAGACGTGATATACATGATCTTATAGTTGTCGTCATTTCCCTCTTAATAGGGAGCTTAGTTTCAGAGTCCATTACCCTGGGCAATATGATCAAGATGTCGAATACCGGTTTGAAATTCCTGAATTAAGATGAAGGATTATGAAAAATCTCTGATTTAACCTTTTCAACAAAACTGAAATGCAGCAAATGTGTTCGGAAAGCCAAAGACAAACACCGATTTCCTACCCTACAATGGAGATGGATTTAAATTGTCAATCCCAGCGAAATGGAACCCAAGCAAAGAAAAAGAGTTCCCTGGTCAAGTTTTAAGGTTCGAAGACAATTTCGATGCTACCAGCAACGTGAGTGTCATCGTACAACCCACTGACAAGAAGTCTATCACTGATTTCGGTTCTCCTGAAAATTTTCTCTCCCAGGTAATTCACCTTTCTGTGACTCTCTTAAAGGGCTCTCGAATTCTCTCCTTCTGCGATGTAACGGCTACTAAACGATGCAACAACTTTGCAGGTAAACTACTTGTTGGGACAGCAAGCCTACTTTGGCAAGACCGATTCTGAGGTAATTCCTCAACCACCCTGGCTCTCAGTTTGCATTGCAATTTCCATTTTGATTGCTTGATGATATGCATCATCCGCAAACTGAATTAGACTTGAACAGAACCACCCCATAAATGACCTCAAAACTCAAATTGACGAAACCCGACCTATAGTTGGCTCGATTTTTCCTTGACACGCTCCAGAATGACTCGACAGTCATAAAAATGACCCGTCCAAAATTATCCAAATGATTAAATTGAAATTTATTCTAAGTTTATATACCTAATAATGTCAACAATCTTACTAAGCATAACTCATAATGACCCGACTCAAACTACCCACCTGACCCGAAATGAACCCGAGATCACCCAACCTCGCCTAAAATGAGAAACAAATCAAAAATATTACACAGGCAGTATCAATCTCAGTGAGCAGCCCACAGTGTGATAAATGAGAAAAAGATTTATGTTTATTACTTTATTCATTGGCAAAACGTTTTACAGGGTGGCTTCGACTCTGGAGTTGTCGCAACTGCAAACATTCTCGAAACAGACACACCAGTAGTTGACGGTAAGAAGTACTATTTCTTGTCAGTTTTGACAAGAACGGCAGACGGTGATGAGGGTGGCAAACACCAGCTGATTTCAGCCACAGTTAAAGACGGTAAGCTTTACATCTGCAAGGCTCAGGCTGGAGACAAGAGATGGTTCAAGGGAGCTAGAAAGTTTGTTGAAAACGCTGCCACTTCTTTCAGTGTTGCTTAAACTAGCCTATGTAATTGAGAGTTTCTATTGTATATCAACTCCCTACTTGTTTTGGGCATCTAATTTATCTTGACATTGTCAAATTGTTAAGATGTTGCCTAGGGAGAAGCTCCAATATATGAACACCGGAGTTTCAAATTGCAAAGATCACATTACTCATTCACAAAGTGAAACTGTCAGTCAGCTTCGCTGATCAACTTATACAGACGTGATACGAAAGATTACCTTTACACAAAAATCAGCAGTCTGCAAAGTATTTCCTACTGTTCACAGCTTCCTAAAACTTATTCGATCACGTACATACGCTTCTACCAGTCGGTACGGCTATATTTATCATCAAACCTTCATGGTTAGGTTGCTAATTACAGCAATAATTTCTCACACCAACACAATCCACAATTATCATGTACTCCGTATGACTTCTCTCTTACTCTGAACAATCGAAACTAGTTCATTGAAGATTTATGTTAATAAAGCAACAGTTTCAGAGTGTATGCAATCAGTTGCTTTTCTTTAAGAATAAACACTCAAGTTGCTTTTCTTACGGCCAGACGACGCTTCGATTGTGTGAGAATGCACAGCAAGTCAGGCAAATTCTTTTCACAACCCAGGTCGTTCCATCGTCTGGTCACCTTCGGTGGTTTTATTTGTTTTATTTTTTCACCAATTTATCTTCAATCACAAAGGAAAAAATAATTAATTGGTCCAAGGCCATGAATAAAAAAAGGTACTCAATTTCACTCCCAAATTTAAGGCTATCAACCTCCCGCCTAATGCAGGTCAAGTGGTACTAGGACGATTTTACTTATTTCACTTTATGTCGATACTTTGACATACACACGTGTAGGCCATCATTTAACAGTTATCTAAGAGGCAATAATTTTGGGAACCGGAAAATTTGGAAATATGCGTTTGATAAGTTGCATCATTCAATGTTTCAGTCAAACTTGAATCAGGTTTAATCAATGCGTTTTTTTTCAGAATATCTCCTCTAGATGATGAAAAGGATACAATTAGCCACACAAGGTGATCAAGAATTGCAGGGAAGGGAAAAACAAAGGTTAACAGAATGATTGTCACAATTAAAGGCACAATCCACATTTTCTTGGCATGTATAGTCATTGAGAGATATCTTAACGAAAATTTACAGGAAATGAACCACAATAGAAAAGAACGATTACATGCCTCAATAAGCTGATGATGGCTCTGACTAAGGCAAAGGTTTTAAATTGTACCATTGCCCTTGCAATGTTGGGTTCCGTTGCACTGAGTAACTCTTGGCCTGATATTCACTCCATTTAGACCCCAAATTCGTATTGTACGGTCATCACTAGCCGATGCCAGCATGTGCGGGTCCACCGGATTCCAGCTCACACAGTTGACAGCTCCAGAATGGCCCGGCAATATGTCTACAAGCTGTCCTGAACCACGATGCCAAATGTACACCTACAAGGTAAGTTGAATCATTAATTGCAGTAGCAAATTAAACCTTGTCAAGAACGTAGGAGGGCATACTCAGATCCTATGTTACTTCTACACTCCAATTTTGCAGCATGTTACATGCCTTACGCTCAGACACGACATGTTACGACACTGCACTTAGACCAAAATTCAAAAACTTTGTTCACAAATAGTCCACGATAACACGTCAAGTCCGACATCTGCAGCCAAGCAAGGTGCAATATGGCCCTATTCACCCAATGTCTCATTTAAGCAGGTGTATAATCATCGTCGTTTCTCATTCAAATCCAGATGACAAAATTTTCTTGACAAAATTCCCAAGTTTTTTGTATCAAAGGCCATAAACAGTCGGAAAACCTAGTGATCGTTTAAGAGTAACATGAGTATTTAATATAGAACAGATGAAAATCTATCAACAAACCCACATAATCAATCTGAAATGACCTATATCATCTAGAGAAAGCCAAATATGAATGAGACAAAAAGAGATCGCTATTTGTTTAACCAGCCAGAAGTAAATCTTTAGGGCAATGTTTTTGTGGCATTCCATATTTCCATACACGAGTCATGACCTCTTTAAGCCAATTTAGAGCTCCATGGGCTTAAGTCATGAGACTCATGATAAGAGTACAAAATGCTTACACAATTAAGCTTTGATTACAATGAGAACAAGATCCTCATTACTCCGACTAGGCTGGAAGTGTCGGGTGTGACATGGCGTCAGAGAACTACACATGACCATTATGAAAAAGTTTTCATGTGTGTGGCCAAAAAGAAGTGTTAAGTGTCATGTTTGGATGTCGGAATGTTGGGCACGTGACACTCAGCCAAAGTGAAGTAGATAACTTAATAAGTGGGTAGAAAAAGGCCTCACAGATAAGTAACCCTATAATCTATGAATTCATCATCCCTCTTACAACTCGATCATTTCACACATTGAACATATGTGCTTATTCCTCCATTTATTTTCGAAGTTCCTACTTCATTGGGCGCATACATGCATATACGAATATATAGTGGAAAATGCAAGCTGGAGAAAATGTGGGTAACAAAACACAATGGCCACAAATAACCAACAAAAGAGGAAAGCTTTCGAGGCAAGAAGTTTGACATGGCCACAAATAACAAACAAAAGAGGAAGTTGGACAATGGATGAAGCATAAAATACGCGTTCTCCTCCAACCGCAACCACAAGGTAAAGGTGTCCAGTCACCAGTGGTGAGAAACATTATACCACCGCTAGTCCACAACACAGTAACAGGCAAGAAGCCAAAAAGTTACCAAAATTAAGAGAATCGCCTACAAAAGTAAGACTACCGTAAGCGTCCAAGCAGTAACTCAAGGCCTAACAATATAAATATACACCCATGCTATTTGTCGGCAGATGAGCAGATCTATTGATACAACAAAATCTCACATCACATAAGAAATCTGACATCAGATAAACAGAAGTAAACAAAAAAAAAAGGAAGAAACTCACCTGTGAATCCTCACTCCCACTGGCAATGAAAGATTGCTCAAGCCCACCAAAGCAGGATCTTATTAGGAACCTAGATCGTTTATGGCCTTTGTACTTTGCCACGAGTTTGGCATCACCATCTATTGTCCAAAGATGGATTTCCTGGTTAATAACACTAACCAGTAAAAATTTGCTGTCATTTGAGAGGCAGAATGAAGTTATTGGGTGGTCTTCCTCAATAAAATGTTCCACATTTGTTTCCTTATTGTATATCAGGATTGCCTTTTCTCTGCACATGCTTATGATCTGCTTCCCATCACGGGTTATCTCCAGATCCGAAATCTTAAGTGTTCGGTGACCTTTCCAGCATTCCACCTCTTTCCCATTTAGATCCCACATGCATATGCTTTTATCGGACAAGCCACCAAATACTGTCTTTCCGTCAGGCGACCAAGCACAGGAAACTACGGGAAAACTTGCCTTTTCGTACACTTGAAGGCATTCACCGGACAAAACATCCCATCGACGTACACTCTCTTCTTCGCCACAGGTGAGAAGCTGTTGGTCATCTGGGCTCCACGATACTTGTGCAACTGATTTTTGGTGTCCATATAGTCTCTGCTTCAAAATAACTTCTCCGTTTACAACCTATATACACACAAATGAAAGCCCGTGTCAGATAGAAATCGAGCAGTGCACACAATGTGCGATGTGCCTCAACCACTTTCATTTGTTTATTTCCTAAAAAGATGGACCAATTTTTCCTTTAACCAAAGCAAAATACCTCTCAAATACTCAAATTTCTTAAAAGCAGCAACAAATTTTGAAATGCAATACTCCAGCCAAAAGAAGGGGTTTATTTATGGGTACAAAAGATAGCCAATTATCAGCAAGCAGTGAAATCAAGGCTAGTTACAACTTACAAGTTACAATCATCCAAGCTTGGAAGTTTGTATTTCTAAGTTGTTGCTCTTCTAGTATGTCCTTATTCATTGATAAATTTCTTTTGACAATGTGATATTACATCACATAGATAAGAAAGAAAAAAAAAGATCAAAAATAGACATTAATCCACCACGTCTTTAATTGTGAAGAGACATATTACCTCCCATATAATAGCTGATCGATCGTTGGAAGCTGATGCTAAATATCTTCCTTTATGAGAAAATTGTAAAAACCAGACTTCATCCTGATGTTCTTCTAATATCTGAACATAAATTAGTAGAACACCCTTAGCAATTTGTTTTCAAGAGTCTACAGCATCTCATGAACTGTATGGTTTAGACATCAACATGAACCTAAAGACGCTCAATAAACTAATTATACTATGATTTGTGAAGCAGTAGTCTGTGGATACAATTCTCATCACAATTTTCACTGTGGTTCTGGCAAGAGCCATGAAAATTTGGGGACTTGAGATTATGCCTATACCTAACAAGGGACACACGGACAACCAAATACCAGACCACCCGAAAGATATGTGATACATTGAAATGCTATTATTTTACCATTATCATTAAGACCTGTTCTATCTACAAAAGTAGGCGCACTCTTAAAATTGAAATCATTTTGAATTCTTTTACAGATTCTTCACCCTTCCAAAAATTACAGATTGTAGTTTAGATTCAAAAAATCAGGCCTTCAGATAGCCACACGGCCCACACTAGCCGAGTTAATTGGCTTGCTGCATTAAGTCAAAACAGGACTCAAATGCTCCATAGCCCAAGAACAATAGTTGATGGCTACTTGGTGCTCAGGTACAAAAGCTAAACTTGGTTAGGTTGATTGGGTTAGGTTAGGTTAGCTTGCTGAGCTACTTATCATCTTTACTTGCCATATATATGGTGTGGTTCATCTCCACAACTAGGTAAAGATTCGAACACATCATATGAATCAGGAGTGACAAACTCCAAATGAGGGTTATAAGACTTATAACTATCAAAAAACAAGTGTATATGCAAATGTAAGATATATTGTGAAAAAAGACGTCAAAAGAGAGTGTGAATAAACTACAAACATGGATGATCATCTCACATTTGAGATCGTAAGATTAAGCGAAAATTTAACACAATTAGTAAATGTTACAAAACTATGGCAGGAAGGATCAACATCTGCCATATCACAGATATAAACGCAATTGCAACTGATACTCTCATTGGGGAAACTTCACAATTATTAACTGATATTTCAAGTTAAGAGTAGATTGAACATAAAGTGGGAAAAGATAAGGTAGTCTGCCTGATTTAGAGGCAAATATGCTTAAAAAAAATCTAAAGATTGTCCCCGCATCACGTACATTAGGCACCAAATATGACAGGATAAACAGGATATCGTTGAACAAAATATATTCAAAATTCATGAAATACATTCTGACCTGAGAAGTGTGACTAGGAATATTATTTTTTCCACAGTGATGATCTGCATACAGCGACATCTCCTGGTCAGAAGAATTGTGAAATATGCAGGTCCCACGCTGCAAAGTCAAAGCCTGTTCAACTAGTTGCTCTAGCCTTCTAGCTGGTACCATTATAGAAGGAGGGAGCAGTTGCTGAAGTTCTTCAAGAAGTTCTGAGCGCGGTTTCGTTCTCTCAGAGTCCATGTGACCATTTTGACTCTCTGATTGAGAAAGAAGACAAGAAGAGAGCTCGTGTACTCTATTTGTCTTAATATGCATAGTTGAAATTTCCATTCTCAGTGTCATTAAAGCATCCATGGTCTTTCCATCGTTTAAAAGCTCAAAAAACTTCTGCTCCAAAATTAAAAATTTAGCTGACTTGATTATCGTTTCATCTTCTAAACCAATTTTGTGCAATGTGGAGACACTTTCATCCCATTTTCCATCAAGAACATGTTGCATAAGCAAATTTACTGTAGTAGACTGCAAGGGTATGTTGGACTCTTCCTCAAGACATGCACCCGTTCGCTGATATCCAAGAGCGTACAAAGAGCCAGCAATAAGTCTCACAAACTCATTCCTTCTTATCACCCCTCTAGAACCAATCACCTCTTCTTCCCCTTGGCATTGTATGGGTCGGGCCATCAAATCCCCCAAAGAGGTAGAATCTATCGGTTCCTCAGCTATAAAGTCACGAGAAAGACTATTCGAACCTGAAAAGGATAATCTTAGCCGCTTCAATGGTGGTTGACCATCCTTTACACCTCCCATGAAAAGTACAAGTCAGCCCATGCATAAAATTGGAAGGACGACTTTTTTGAAGGAAATTCTACACCTGAAATAACATAGAATTTTGGATATTCAAATTTTCAGAAAACCACTCTCTACGAGAATATAAAAACTAAAAACTCTAGCGTATGGTTTCCTTCTGCAATGGACTCAAACACTCAGTATTCTTTGAATTTGGATTGAATAAAGCAAAACGGATCACTATACTAGTTGCACCTGGCAATCATTGACACAGTTCTTGACTCACTTTTCATTATGGATCATCGGATTACAGCCATTATGAGTTGTTAACATAGGGCTAAGACTTCTTACACAAAGAACTCGAGTACCACCATTTAAATCAAGAAAACATGACAGAGATACAAACAGCATAAAAATTCCATCAAGTACTAACTCGAATGCTGCACAAATATTGACATTGAACATTCGGCTTACTTCTCAATTTTTCAATTCTATAAAGAACACAACTAAAATGGTCAACAAATGCTTCAAGATACCCTTGAAACTTCCTACTAAAAAACATCTTAAATTTACTTTTCCAAGAACTATATGGCAACAACAACATTACCCTGTACTGATTGCGATTGCGAGGTAATGGGGAGTCGGATGTACTATACATATAAATTACTGAGTAATTACTCATGTTAGTTAATGATAAGGTATATCCCAAAACAAAAAGATCAACTACATTAAACACTGATAAATCCCTTTTCAACTTGGGATTCATAGTAAATAATGGTTACGGCTATCGCCTCGTGGAGTATCAACACAACCATCATTCAAATCAGCAAATGTATAACCAAAACAATCAACATACCCAACAGATATTACATCTTTACGAAACCGGTATCAATTGGGAAAAGATTCATCAAGATTCAATAGGGGCATTTTGGGGCATTCAACATATATGATTAAGAACTGATAACCCAATAATCAATCATCAAAAACAACATTAATCCAAACAAACCCTCAAACAATCATAATCAATCATCTACTTTTAATCAAACTTAACCAAAACCATCATCAAATAAACTGCCCTCATCCTAAAAAAATCAACTAAAACATTCACAAAATCAACAAAACACAAAAAATTAATCAAAACCCATTACTCTAAACACAAATCCCATCACAAAAACCCAGAAAATTACATCCAATCCATCAAAATTTAACGATGAATTTAAGTAAAGATTGCTTTTTTACATTAAAAAAAGCATAAAAAAGAAAAGGGCATTTATAAAAATCAACATAAGTCCAACCTAATGATGAATAAATTGGAAAGAAAATGAAGGAATTAAGTATGAAGAAATTGGGTATTTTGGGACAGATGAAATTAAGCACACCGCCTTAAGAGATCTTCGTTTCCGTGGTATTACAGCACTCTCATAATATGATATGATGGTATTGGTAGGGATTAGGGGAGTTTATAGTTTATACTATACTTTGCTACATTTTTCTCAATTCCATTTTTATTTTTTATTTTTTATTTTTTATTTTTTATTTTTTGTTATTGGGTTTTCTTTTTCTTGAGGTAGGTGTCAACTTTCTAGTTTTTACTTCCATCTTTTATTATTGAGAGGGATGAGGGAAATTGGGAATTGAAGAAAGGAATATTAGGATTATACTATCAAATTGGTAAAAGAAATTCGGAATAATCTAAATTGGTATGGGTATTCGTCATTTGGTAAATGGAAATGTTTAGGGCGTAAATTGGGGGAAAGTTAAGGTAGTGAAAAATGTGGTGGGTGTGTATTTTCGATAATCAGATGGGTGGAATATAGGTATATTGAAACTTGAAAGTGCAAACTCAGTCGAAGAGAAAAGAGGTTGAGTGGGTTGGCATCATGATAGAGGGTCTATCTTTAGTAGAAATGAAGTAGGCACGCGAGTTGTTGGCTTGGCACGCAGCGGCACAATTCATGACCCATTTTAGCACGACACGGGATTAACATGACCCAACACTCTATATGTCGTGGGCCGTGCTTAGGCCAAAGTTCAAGAAAGATGATCGTGCTTATCCCAGGCATGGAAACGACGACACTTAAGTACGTTCACAATACAAAGAACAAGGCTGAAGTGGAGGAACTCCTTAGACATGTCTCAAGCACGGCACGACACGACACTTTATGAGTCGTGATCTGTGTTTGCCTGCCATTTACACTTCACCGGTACAATGGGTTGGCATGAGGCACGACCCGACACGACCAACTTCGAACTCAATTCGGTAGGAGACTTGTCTATGAAAAGGAGGACCAAATATGAATTCCTAAGGCCTAAAAGAATGTTTGTGTTAGTGTCAGTGTGTCATCAATTCATGATCGCTAAATCATCCAGATATTGTTTTGTAAGACCGTCGCGAATAGCCATTTTGTAGCTTGTAAGGTAACTTATCTTCAATATGTGTACAAAATTGTGTTCTAAACACTTAAGCGAAGAACAACTTCTTAGGGGTGTTCTTAGTCTCAGCCACAAATTAAACCTTTCACTCAAACAAAACGAGCCCAACTTATTGATAGATTTTGACCATGTAAGAGAATACTAAAAAAACTATTGATGCTCAGGACATCAAGGAGTTCTAAACTCTAAACATGACCTATATGCCAAGCGGTAAAATGATATAAAATATATTTTCTCTTTATAAGTCCTTAATTTAGTTATATTCAAATTTGAGCTACGCTTTGATTAAAAGGTGAGATGGTTGATGGTGGGTTAATGGTCAAATGGCAGATAGTGGGAAAGGGGGAGCCAAATGGTGAGCTATTTACTTTTTTTTTGGTCAAGAATGGTGACACTAGTATTATATTAACAAGCTAACAAAACTAAATAGTTTGAGAATAATACTTGTTTAGCAATAGTATAATCTACTGACACTAGTATTAACAAGCCAAATGGTGAGCAATTTAATAGCTTGACAATGGTATAATCGCGGGTCGCGCACGCATCTGCCAAAGGACGTCAATTTTTGAGCTTTACATGATTTGTTTTCTAAATACTTTATTACTTTATTATTATTATTAGTTTTATTATTATTAATTACTATTATTATTAGGTTAAGACTAATTTTTATTCATTCATTCAAGCTATATAT